>JADLOZ010000421.1:0-60323 GCA_017562165.1 Ectropis grisescens | reverse complement strand
CTAAATTTAACAAACTCCAATATAATTTAATTTTACCTTACAACTTTGGTTATTATTTGACTAAAACAAATATTTTAAAATAAATTCAGAGTGTCATTGAATAACAAATTACAGTTTTATAAAATTAGTTCAAAATAAAGTGTATGTAGCTCAAAATAATAAAACATTTTTTACGGATTTCAACCTTACCAAAATATACTTAAATGTAATTTTTTTTACAATAATTTCATTATCTAAGCAGAACAGTTAAGTTTACCACGGAACTAAAGAGTTTTAAGTTATCTTAAACACTGTACTTTCCATTTTATGTGCTATTTGTTTTTAAATATTTTTACAATATTGTCTAGCTATTGAAATTCATAATATAGATTATCCAAGAAATGTGATTAAGTATTATATATACCGTATTTATCATATATTTATAAGGATGGCTCATGCTGTACATCGGACACACTTTAATAAAAGCCAGTCGGTAGTTATTCACAATTCTGGTTTTTTTGTCTGGTACTCGGTTGTACGCTGTTTACATACATAGATATACTTCCTAGAGTATTTCTATATATACATGACACAAAAGGCAGGTATGTCTGATGTGCAGCCTCTTTTGAAACACTTAAACCTATTATTCTTAGTTTACCTTGAAATTACCACAAAGTTAAACAAAATAAGACGAAAAAGTGATATTGCGCATTAGAAATTCAGTGAATGTACAATAATGACTTTTGGATAAAACATTAAATCTATCGTTTTAAATATTGCTCTCAATGTAAACGCTAGAAAATTAACCATAACTTAGCTAGATAAAGATACTTGCTATTATTGCTATGTGCTGTCCCCACAGCCGATTTCAACCCTATTATTTACACTTAATGCTTAATGCTGAAGATGGAGAAAGCACAAGCTACAAACGGCACTCATCAGTACCTAGTTACCAAACGGTGGCTGAGATAAGAAAAAACAGCCTGAATTAGGTAGATCTAGAGCTCATACATTAACCTCAATCAAGCTGCATATGGAATCTTTTATCCTCGTTCACTTATTTTCTTTATAAAGTTATAGAGTACGATATTCAACGGTCGGTCAGTGTGATGAGAGTGAGCCTCTATGTGTGTGAACTTATTTTAATCGAACGGTTGTGTCCAGAGCGGCGGCGGCGGCGGCAGCAGGACCGCCGACGGCTATGTGGAGATAGCGAGTGAGGGGCGGTGTGGTGGGTGCGGGGGGTGCGGCGAACTCGCGGGCGGGGAGCGCGCCCCCGGCGAGCACGTCACTTTGCCCATGAACGACCTGATGTCATCAAAATACGACTCGTCTCGCTCAGTATCCGCAGAACTCGGGGAATCTCCTCCCTCTGCCTCGTGCTTCTTCAAATGACGATCGAGGTTGGTCTGCTGGCCGAAGCACCTGTCGCACAACGGACACCTGAACGGTCTCTCCTTATTATGAATATTCCTCACGTGCCTCTGCAAGTTCGATGAGATCGAAAACGAACGCTCGCAGTACTTACATTTGTAAGGTTGCTCCCCAGTGTGAGTCCGAAGATGACGAGTCAAATTAGCGCTTCGTGGAAATACCTTTCCGCAGAACTTGCAAGCGTAGCGGTCACGCAGCTTTCCAGTCCCGGCAAATTTAGCGTATGCGCTCGGTTGCCTGTCCGGGCCATCAGTACCGAGCAGAGGGGATAAAAAATTAAACGGGCTCGGAACGTATGGGTTGCGGGAAGCGTTCAAAATAGAATCTGTTGAGTGAAAAGACGGAAATCGAGGTCCGTACATGTCCATTATGGAATTATGTTGAACCGACATCGGGAAAGGCAGTGGCGGCGCCACGAGCTGCGGAGGCGAATCTTCACGTTTTGGCTCTACGTTCTCTACGTCAACATCGGTTGTGTCATTTTCAGGAGTCTTGCTTCTTTCCACTGGGCTCTCAGGAGGTGAATAAGATTTAACTGAATTATGGAAAAAGCGATCATCGGCATCAACTTCGGATTCCTTGTCGCTTTGCTTACGCGAAACGGACAGGTCTAGTGGCTGATCGTCTTGGCCTTTCTTGGAATCGTCGTCTACGTCTGAATATTCAGAATGTTTGTCTTCTTCATTAGCATTCATAAGCTTCTTCTGTGACGCTGGAGACACAGATTTTGGCGTTTGCGCTTCGGCTTGACCCAATTTTAAAGAGTAATCAAAAGGTGACTTGCTCTTCAATGCATCTCCAGAAAAGTTAAATGGCACGGTTTGTGCTTTTGGCGATGGCCTATGTTGAGAAATAGTTTCTTCAACCGACGGAGGTGAGAATTTAGTAAAGTGACTTTTAGGTGTAGCTCTGTCTGTCGTGTCACTCTTATTGGAATCAAACTCAGATTCCTTCATTTTTTTCTGATCTTCAATAGAGTTAGTGCTATCTATGCTTTTAACCGAGATGCGGCCTTCTGGTTGCTTGGCTAATTGATTACTTGCTTGAGCAAAATCATGTTCGAAAGCCAATCGAACTCCATGAACGTTGAATAGCAAGGGGTTCATAAACTCTGGGAGGAAAGGTGGGTAGGGAGGAATGTTATAAGGCAGAGGTAGCCCAGAGTTCCTATACATCGAAAAGATGTTAGAATTATTAGGAGTCGACATTCCAACGTTCGGCAGTGGGATCTGTGGAACGCCTTGTGGCATCTGGCTCCTTAAAGTGCTGGCAGCAGACGCGTTGTCGCAGAACCTCTTATGCTTGGTCAGAGAAGCGTAGGTATTAAAAGATGTACCGCATTTGCCGCAGTCAACTAATGCTCGGCATGCAACGTGCATGCGTTTGTGACGGCACAAGTTGGAAAACTGGGTGTATGCCTGAAAAGACCAAAAAGCAAAATTCAAGAACCAAATTACCGTGGTGTTTCATCTGTTATTATATAATGATTCAAAATATGTAAAAAAAAAAACAAAAATATCTAACTAGGTGCGTAAAAAAAGTATAAAATTAATCAATGTTTATTATTAAGGACTCATATGCATATAAAATATGGTACATAGTTAGGAGTTATTTAGGCTTTGCGCATCGTAGCAGGTCGTATACTGTTCTGCTAAACACGTGTAAAATAGTTCATAGTTGGAATGAAGTATTCTTACCTTGAAGCAGACTTTGCACTGGAACGGCTTGACGCTGGAGTGGATGTGGGTATGCTGCTTCAGGCCTGAAGAGGTGCTGAAGGTCTTCCCGCACTCGGGACAGGCGTGGCTGCGGGCTCCCGCGTGCTGCGCGCGGATGTGGCGCTGCAGGTTGGAAGGATCGGTAAATACCTGCAACCACGTCAGGTTTCGAGACCGTTGAAATGGTTTCCTCAAAGACTTACAATTGAGGGATCAGCCTCACATAGGGATATGTGTATCGTATCTGATTTAAAAGTAGCTTTGATGCACTACTGATATAAGATGAAAATAGGGTTTCAGTCAATTTTTTTTAATGCTTTCAATTTTAGAAAACAGTTTGAAATTCAAAAATCTTCTGAACACTTTATTGCTAATGGAAAGATAGTTAGGAAAGAGATACTGTAATACTGTGAGTTTGGATATTTAAAATTCACTATACGAGGCTAAATCACCATAGTCTTTGAAGAAACTAAGCAAGAAATTTGAAATTCCTGATTGCCCAATGTGGTGGTGGTATCAAAATTGTATGAAATCATATTATAAAATGTTTTTCAACTGAAGACTAAGATATAATATTTATTTAAAATACAATCACAAATGCTTGGGTCTAGTTTTTTAATAATAAGGGGGTTAGTAACACAAAAATAAAAAAGGTAAATTAATTCCAAAAACCAAATTGAAAGGGGTTTCTTATCTTAGTTAGTAAATAGTAGGATACTCTTAAGGAAAAAACATTTATTTTGGAAACTTTTGGAACCGCTTTGGAACAAAAAATACATAGTGCATTATTCTCAGCAACTTACCTTAGGACAGTTCTCGCAGGGGTATTTCCTGATGTCAGTATGCGCCAGAGCGCGATGGCGCAGGAGTAGGTGGCGGTTGGAGTAGGAGCGGTTGCACAGCTCGCAGTGATTCACGGCAGCGGGTTGGCCATGCGCCTGAACGAGGTGGCTGTCTAACCTGAAACGTAACAAAGATTCTTTAGTAATTCTATAATCTATGTCAAAATCCTGTGTCTGTTCCCAGGGAACTCTTCACCGACCGATATACACGAAAGTTGGCATTTTTGTATTATATACGTCTCCGTAGAAATTTTCCGTCAGATTATAATCTATCAAAGTTATATTATAAACTAGCATAACCTACCGTGAGATTATAATCTCACTCGTTAAATTGTAAACTGATGGCAATTGCAACTTTACGGTGACATGCATATAATTTGGTCAAACTTGAGGGGATAGGATGGTTTTATTTCGATTAATGGTCTTTATATGACACAATATCCGAGTGAAGCCGGAACTGGCCTCTAGTAATAATATTAAGAGAGAATGCTGATGAAACATTGTACTTCCGAATCCGAAGCATATTTTATATATGTATGTACATATGCACATAAAATATTCGAACCACTCAACTAATACGGGTATCAAAACAACTTACACCATTTCAAAAGTACAGTTTTTTAAATATGCATAGGTAGATTTTATTTCAAGAGTATTAAATACAAAGTAGATAAAGTTCAACCTGGACAAAGTTGCAATATAGTGCTTGTTGATAAATAAATACATAAAAACATATTACACAAGTTTCATATTGTCCTTTTGAATTCGATTGATGCTACAAACCTCGAAAATACTAAAGTAAATCACTCTACCTCACTACTCAAGTTAGAGATAACTTTGACTTAAGATTTTTTGACTCTCATAAGTCCGAATACAAATGTTTAGAATGCGAAAATCTTAGATAAAGTATAGTTGTAAACACTTTGGTGGAAATAATGTATTCATTGTTCTTCATTTTAAAATTACTAGAATATCAAATATTATGTAAACTAACGGTTCATGGAATTTGTATAATAGACACATCTAAAAATGTTCAGTAAAATGTATCCAACTTGATTATTGAAAATAAAGGTAAAACAACCCAAGGCTTAAGATCTGTAAATTAAGAGGTATTCAGGTACGCCACTATATGAAAATAACAACTCAATATGACTAAAACAGTGATTTTCGTATCTGTATCTATGCGACAGCTTCCCACTGATAGTCATCTTAACACTCCTTATACCATATCACAATATCATTATTGGATCTTAAGGTCGTTTATTTAACATTTTATTACATTAAACCTACAAAGATAGTCCAACTGTCCGCTAATATGTATAACGAAATGGCTTAACTAAGTAAAGTGGAGGATACTAGTGGCATTTTCATAGCGACAATAAATTTCGCACTTCATTTAATATTGTAATTGTATTTTATCTCCTCTCCAGCTTTATTGGAGAGTGTGAAGATTGCACTAACGAACTTGAATAAATAGTAGATTTGTCAAACACAATCGAATGCGTTGCCTGAGTGGATTTTTTCTTTGATAGGTAAATTTGCACTTAACCGCCATCTGGACTGATTTTAAACAAAAGTGAGGTCGAAGGTTGAAATGCACTAACACGGTATTTCCTGATGACTATAATCTTGGTATCATAAGTATTAGAGTGAATAGGTTTCTTCTAAGTTAGCACTCTCCATCATATATCACATCGTCGTTCAACATCAGCCGTAATGACGATCAATTACAAACCATTTATCGAAAAAAGGGTCGACCGCAAAGTTCGTCTGGTGGCGTGCCACACCTTTCACAGTTATTCCATGGCCAAGCAGTGGTGTGTAAAGATACTACTGTGTTCCGGTTTGAAGGGCAATGTTTCCAAAGAAACTACAAGTAATTTATACTCGTTAATTTCAAATAGCTGCGATGATTTGCTGTTATGAACAAACTCACTCTATACAACAGTAATAAAAAAAATACCTAGGTAAATGACAGTTTTCTGCATAGATAATTGCCTGCACAGATAATTTATACATGTGTGTTTAAATGCTACAGCATCTCATGAATGTTTGAGTTCCATTTTTGCTATAAATTCATGCATTCAATTTTACGAGCAAAAACATTATTCACAATCATTATAAACAACCATAAGTTGAAATCGTTAATGGAAATTCTAACTAGTGTCAACCACTTCTCCATTTATCTCTTCCATTTGGCGCGGTTTCTCGTGTCAATATTATCAATATCGTTCGTCAGAATATGACTCTTGTTGAAGGTAGCAAATCATGTTAGCACGGTCGGTAACTTATGCCGGCATTTGATGGAAAACGTATATCATTTGCAAAAACGGTCTCGACGACTCTCCTTGGCATAACTGGTCCACCACACGCAACCCTTTCTGCCTGAGGCAGTTTTCTAACTTTGCACCTGCTATTTCTTGTTATTAGATCTATAAATGCCGTTTCCGATACATTACCGCTCGAATAACTGTAACCCGGAATGTAGTTATATTTTGATGCGTCAATAGATGTTGTATCAATCGAAAGTGTCGGTGAATTGTGTATGATAAGGCTACGTGTTTTCACTCATGTAGACAGCGGTCCCGTTGCCATATCTTTTAATTAATCTGAGGTATAAAATCTATCGTCTGTAATGGTTCTGTCGTACCTATACGTTTGTCGATACGTTATGTTGTGGCGTTATATTTTACTGACTTAAGCAGAACCGAGATATCTCAGAAATTCATAGGAAAAAAACTTAATACGCTGGTATATATATGCTGGGATACAGGTAACTAAATATCACAGAAATAAATACTTCATAATGATATAGATATACTTATTGTAAAAACAGAGCGAAATCGATGTTTTGTTGCAAGCCCATGCCCATGTATACAGTTACAGTTAGGGTTTGGTATTGTTATTAAAATACGTTGGTATAAGTACAGCTCAAATTTACTTGAACCATTTTATTTATCAAAATGTACTTAGAAACTGGTTTGCAACTAAACTTAATCTAATTAAAGTTAGTCATAATAATTTCAATTGATATCTTTAAGCAATCAATTTACAACGACACCGTCGCAAATAAATCAACGTAACGAATCGGCATAAACCGTGATTTACAAATTAATTGTGCAAGGTTTTTAATTAGCTCAATCGTTTGTTAATTTTGTAATATTTTATTACGGTTGACGACCAAGAAACGTTTGCCGCTACTTATTGGTGCGTAATCGGCGCACGCGCAAGGGTTAACGTTCACTATACTAATAAAAAGTAGGTTTATTTGGGTCATTTAGGGTTTCGTGCTTTCAATAAACGTTGTGGGTAAGTGGCCTGAATAACCTTGATTGCACAAAAGTCATAGTTTTGAATCCTGCTAGCACCTATAAATATTTTTCTCTGTGCAGATTTTCGAGTTTGTCCTCAACACTTGTTGTAATCGTGAAAGAAAACATCATGAGGAAACCGACGGCTTTCGATTGGATTACGGACATAGAACGAAGTTTACAGCAGAAGTGGGAACATTAAAACAGCAAAAGTGTTACTATGTTTAAGCTTACGCTTGTTATTCTGTGCTAACACATTATTTGGTAGGTAGTTAGCAGGGACTTTTATCCCGTAAAAATAACAGGAACTTTGATGGTAAAACTGCGGGGCTCTGCTAGTGCAAAAATATAGACCAAGCTTTTTAATTAATCAATACGAGTAGGGGTTACATACAAGAAATACAAGAAGTTTTCAGGTGCGTTTTATCTAAGATCTTTGAATATTAAACTTGTCCGTCATCTCTTGGAATTCAAAGCATGAAATAATTATATCTAACAGTTACAATTTCTCAATAGCTAATTTTTGATCCGTTCTTACTCTAGGTTGTGATTCGCACTACGCATAGCCCCCCGGGCCTATTTGCAACATTCTATCTAGACATCAGATCTTCAACGGCGGTAGACATTTTTACTATTACAACTGCTACAACTCCCAAGTAAACGTGCAATTGTACTATGTACCGTTTAATAAAGTATTACGTAAGGTGGTAACAATTGAAAGTGAGTTTGGCTCGTACTGATGACGCCGGTGCGTTGATTTGAAATGGACTCAATTAGATCACGTCCTTTTTTGTAGTCAGAGAATTGCTTTTTTTGTGTTGTAATTATAAATTCTGATGGAACGATAGCGAAAATGTATTTTCTTTTTGCTTTATAACCGTTCAATCGGATTTGTCTTGAAGAGTATTCGAAAAAACAATGAAACATAGTATTTATGTCGATCTATTTTTGGCTTTTTAGCTCATTAGGCTGCCCTCGTATCTTTAACCTTTGTTTTTAGGTAATAAGTTGCATGTTGTGGTTTTGATTTTCATCTAGTTCCAATAATGTGATACACAAAACGAATTGTCCTATGTCTAGGTGTTTCTGTGTATCTTAAGTACACCGTATTTCCAATGATTTAAGCATTGTACCAACCGTCTGGCTTCCATTATACAAGGTTTACTTAGTTTGGGGCTATTTAGTTTTATGTAAAGAATAACTAAAATATTCGTTTACGTTTGTTTCAGTTTTGAGAAAAACTATTCTCGTCTTTTTTGACAGAAAAGAAGGCTGCAATAGTAATTAATCATTTATGTGCTTATCCACGTTCAATTTGTTAGTCAAACATGTGCAAGCAAATTAATTTCGTTTTCTATCATCGATAAGGGAATTTTTTTTTTAAATGATCTTTAAATTTAGATTGCCAGCGTTTAAACTAGATTTTAGTTTTTACTCTTATTTTTGCTCACGAATCTACGAAGATAATAATCAAAATTGCTCAGTAACTCAAATTAAGCTACCAGTATTTACTAATAATAACTTCAAAATTCTTCAAGTCTCAATCTACTATTTTTTATGTCCGATTAATTTGGCAACAAATTAGGTGTCTGGTATCTTAATAATCAGAGCAGTGTGTAAAATTACAGGTTCTAGAGTGTTAACTGTCTGACAATTTCAGACAATCACATCAGGTTTGTGTTTAATGGAGCGTGTAAAAGCCAAAACTGACATTTAGAGTCCGATATAGTACTTCCAGAGTTTTTTCGACTTCGCAATTGCTACCGATCAATCTGATAGTGATTCAAAGTGTGACAGATGATTATTCGATTCTGATTCGATTCATTCCGATTGTGACAGCGCTCTGACGAAAGTAAAAGTGGAGGAAAGATGCGATAAGGCAGATTACAATAGGTTTCGTAATGTATCTACATGATTCATCATACGCACGATGTATTAAGAACACGCGTGTGACAATATAATTTGGGAGATCTATAGTAATGAATATGCGACGTGATTGCTCATGAGAAGAGATAAGAAGCTGCTTATTGAAAGGTATAGATCAATAAATCATAATTATTAAACAATCGAATGCGATTATACCGACTCATAAGACAATCACTGCCAAAACAAAAAGGAACGCCTTAAACTGAATTTTATCCCAACTAACAGAAATTACAAATACGTACAATTAACTGTTACATACTGAAGAAGGATCTTATTTGAAAAATTTACGCATAAATTAATTAATGTATATTAAAACTAAATCGGCGAGTTCTATTATCTCAAACTTTAACGTATGAATTTACGAGTATTCTCAAACTAAATACCTACTCACAAAATCGGAGGTAATTGTCAAAGCAAACAAATAATGTAGAATGAATTGTAGCTATTATAAATAACAAACAACCACAGCCCATGTAATTACTAATCGATCTTTTGATGCCCTAGAGAGGTTGAACATTTAAAACAATAGTGATGGTGCGATAATAGCCACGAGGATACTCGTTCAAAACGGTGCATGTCGATAATCTCGATCCCTGCATTATTGACGAGCACGACGCCCCGCTTCAATAGAATATGATGACACACGCCATTACGACCTTCTGTTGCTTGTCACAAAGATAATAAATTCATGATATATTTTCATTCGTGATGAGACCGTTTTTGTTTTTAGATACAAACTGAGATATCTAGTTGATTTATATCGACATTTTTTGTTAAGGTTCATAGTTAAGAGGTTATTGACGCTTCACCATCATTTTTCAGACGTCGAAGAGCGTCGCGTGCCTCGGGCCGGGTTACAACTAATCATCGACATGCGGCTTATCGATCAGGCACATCACTAGCGCCAAATAAATCTTTACTGGACCGCTCCCCGACCAAATAATATTAATGGCGGGAAGCTAATGGTTTCGAAGACGTTTGAAATTGATCGACTTCTGCATCTCGCGTCTGCCTGCCATCTTGAATGGCGCGTCGATATAGCTCAGCCCAATTGATTTGAATATGATTTAAGCGTAATAAGATTGAGGCTGCATGCACGAGAAGATTAATACCTACATCAGATGATTTAGGTATATTCTCAAGTATTATGGTTGATAAAGTTTTGAGTAGTACCTATTAATTATTACCAGTGTATACCAAAAATCGACTCAAGGCTGATGCACTCAAAAACCTGTCAATTTATTGAGCAAAGTCAAATCGGCTTTAAAAAAAATCTACATTTGAGACGCCAAACGAACCTAAAAAGGCAACATCGAAAAGTAAGCACCTACAATGCTGATATATTTAAAAAATTGAGAAAAATGGTACTTACACATCAATGTTAGGGAATGAAGCATCGCAGTACGAGCACCTCGGTTGTGTGTCCTCGTGTTCTTCGTTTTCAATAATAGATGGCGCCTCGTTGAACGCTGGATTGCTGACGTTTAAAGCTGAGTGCCGTTTAGGAACTGTAAAGAATAAACATATTGTTATTTTCGGTTTAAGTGTGAACTACAATAAAACCCATGTTTTGTTCTACATTGCTAATAATTTCAGGCTATTATTTTGCTGGTAATATGAAAAAAGTTAATATGTTTACACATTTCGTTAATGATATGGTTGATGTTCCAAAAACGCGAACGAAGAGATTTGACTCCAAGTTTGTGATAAGAACGTCTAGGTTGTAGAATGCGTTGCCTGAGTGGGTTTTCCCCGATGGTTACAACCTTGGTGTCTTCAAATCGAGAGTGAATCTGTTTGTTCTAGGTAAGTACGCTCCATCGTAGATCGCATCATCGTTTAACATCAGGCGAGATGGTTGTCAAGTGCGAACCTATTATAGTTAAAAAAAGAAGTTAATCCTACATGTTTCTCCATCCAAAATCCGACAAGTTGCCTGAAAGGGAGCACTAGTACTTTTAAATGATTTTCCTTTTATTTATTTTTTTATTTTATTGATAGATTAGCCTGATCTCAATTTTTATTTTGGTATAAACAATAAAGAGTACCTACGTACCCCTATATTATCCATCTATTTTTCATTACATTGTGCTTAAAAAATGCGAAGGTATAAACATTTATGTTACCTAATCACAGATGAACTGGGCTGATGAATGCTGTGTGCATAGATTTAATATTGTAAAGTGGATTTGCCTTAGGACGAAGATAATGTTATACATGCATCAGTCAATGTGCTTACCAAGTATTCAAGAGAAATCTATCGCTGCGTGAGAAGAGGAAACTAGGAACAGATCGGAAACCGTTTTTCTCTATAGAAATAGATCTACAAGAAGTGTATATTTATCCCTGTCACCACACCATTATTGTATCGAGTAGACTTATGCGTCCTGTTGCGAAAGTCTTCGCCGGCTTTCTATTGATTTACATGGCTCAATATGCAGAATATGCTAACAAGGTTATGTTTTGTGTGGACACATCATATAGAACAATAACTATTCATATTTAATTTGCAGTGAAAGGGTACATTCACTAATCATATCCCAAAATATTTTAATGCCCTATTTTGTCTCTTCGATGATTTTCATTATTTCAGCTATCTGGCTCATTGTCGTTTCATGGTACGAATACGAGCTTTGCTTAGTTTCTACCTGAGTTTTTTTAACTGGATAGTTTTGTGGCTCACGTAAGTCTTGAACAGATAAGATTCCGGGATACGACAATTAGTCATTAATTTCTTATGGCGATTAAATGGGTACTTAATGATTTTTTGTATGTGTTACTTGCTATAAAGTTACTTGAATTATTTAAGTTGTTACTTCCAGGTTCATTTAAATGAATTGTCCATATTATAACGATAATTATGTTGAGTGGTATACAATTAGCATGTCTAGGAAAGCCTGAATGACCCGCGTATGTAATAGACAAACATGTGGTAAAGCTATCGTTCAAACCACACAGATCACGAGCGAGGCGTCGGAAGTACAGAATCATTTCATTGACAGATCTTGTAGACTTGCGATTTTAATCTTACAAATAACAAAAACTCATAAAAGTAAAAAAAAAATAAGTTTTAGTTGAACAATAGAAAATTCATCGTCGGTTTTCAAAACTTGATATACTCGTAAGCTTACTATTGTCTTTTTGAGTTCGTTTGACATTTACCTATCGATTTTTAATTACAATTTCACGTTGTTCCTCAAAAAAAGATACGTAGGTTGATACTAAACAATTTATTTAATAGTAAAAAGATGAATAGCGATATATTTCAGCTTTAGTAAATTGACAGTATGAAAATCACAAAAAAAATATTGAAAATGAGCTTGTGATTTGCTATATATACTTTTAAGAATGAATATTGTTTTAAATAAAATCAAAGCAGATATATTTTATTTTTATCATATGGAAGACTATGAAAGACTTGAAATTTATGTATTATATTTTAATTTCAAATATATATTTCAAAGAAAATAAAAAAATGTCATATATATTTGTATAGATGTTGTAATAACCTCATTTTTTCTGTTATTTGTCATATAAATAAAGCAGCACAATCAGCATTTAATGAGGGACTATGAGGACGTTTTAAAACAATTGTACGAGTATAAAGACGTGCGATTAAAAAGCGCCCGTGTGTTTTACATAAATAACGCATGCAGAATTAATTCTAGTCACGAGAAGGCGGCCACGCCTGGGGCATTGTCTGGTATCCGTGATAAGGCAAGGCTGAGATAACGTCATATCATCCAGGAAATGTCTCTAAAAATGGAATTTCTAGGAAAAAATATTTATAGAGACAAAACTGCCCGTCTCTTTTCGGCTAGTTAATAAATCAATTGAGAAAAAATATTGAGATATTGAAAATGTGAAAAAAGTATTGAAATAAGTTTTTTTTTTAAATAGAATAATTGTAACGTTTTGTAGAGTATTCTTTGATTTCAAAAGAACGACTCAAATAAGTAAAGTACTTATCAAAAAAAAAAAGAAAGAAAGTGAAACTTAAAACACAACTACATTTTCATAAATGGCCAAAAATTTTAAATTTGTCGATATTTTCACGATAACTGCTCTACAATTATTGACCTACCTCAAAGCTCGCGATCACAATAAAAAAACAATTGATGTCCAGGATCCACAGAGATGCCACCAGGGAGGTCGTAGTTCAACTGTCCCGTGTCGTATGCCATAGGTGGTACAATTACACCCCACCCCACCTGAGGGTGTACCACTTGACCCTACGTTTGCATGTTGTACCTACATTGTATGCCCATCTGTGCGTGACGGAGTATTTGCGGTTTTAGGATTGGGTGTTAACCTGCTTGATTAACTGTAACCACTTCATAGGTGCTTTGATTGAAAGACAAGGTTACGGAACTAGAGATTTCTCACAAAACACAATAAAGTAATAAGCTATCTACTAACGTTTATTCTAAAACAGAATAATAAAGTCAAAATTTTGCGAGGAATAATTTTATGGAAACGGTTTTCTGAGAATACAGAGACTACAGCCAACAAAGGCATCTTTGTATTTTTACTTATTTTAAATTACTCTTGTCTTCGTAACATTTATTTTGTTGTGGTAGGACTCTTTGCAGAGTCCACCTAGGGAGGTAGGTACCACGCCTTTGTCAGTTATTCTACGGCCAAGCAGTGATGTGCCATCACTGTGTTCCGGTTTCAGGGCCGTATTTCCAGTGAAATTAGTGAGCATAGACATAAAACATTTTATATATCTGGGTGACGAGCGCAATGCAGTGCTATGTAATGATTTGGACTGTTCATGTTCCAATACCTCGCTGTAGATACACAAAGTCTATTTTTTGTCTTTAGAAAATGACGAGATTGGGAGCTACTCCAGTCAAACATCGCGAAGCTACTAGTATTCAAACAATACACTTAAAACCGATAAACATATGTCTTACAATTCCCAAACAATTAGAAACTACCCTCGCGAGCGTTAAGTTTTCCCACGGAGTCGCCAAATGGCGCGCGCCCGCGCATTGCCCGTGACCAACGGTGACTTACCGATCTTTATTCATTGTAACACGCGACACCTGTTACTTTCTCACATTTATTTTAAAAGCATATATTTTAACCGATTCAAAAAAATGATGATAATCTCGATTTGGCTAAATAACTAAATACTAATAAATATTTAGATTGTATGGTTACGCTCCGCAAGTTGTGAATTGATTTTGATGATTTTTTTTTGTGTTGTTGAGTAGAGCAAGATTTCTGTGTTTGTCCCATATTTACATTTTATCGAAATAAAATGGGCTCTTTTGTAGAAATTAATAAAATAAAATATACCTATGTGCAAATAATTTATCAGTTTGTGGTTTCATACTATCAACCTAATTTCAACCTAATTTTTATTGGAACAATGCGATTTGCACAAGGCTTTAGCAAAGTTTGAGCAAGCCAACTTGCCCATATTATTCTCGTCATCCCGAAATATATAATTATTTCTTGTAATTTCTCGTAAAATATTGCTCTACAATCGAAACACAGCAATGGTTGCACATTGCTAGACTTACGCTAAACCGCCATTTCGTCTGATGATAAGCGATGTTGCGGGCTATGAAGGAGTAAGTTAACCTAGAAAAACTTATTCACTCTCGATTCGAGAGTCGAGAGTCTCGAATGAAAGACAATAAGTCTGAAACTTGAGATATTCACTGGGCCAGCGTGGTGGATTATGGCCGTGACTCTCACATTTTCAGAAAAGAGCTCGAGTCGCAGCAGTGGGAACATTTAGTGTACTGCTTAAGCTTACGCTACAATTGGATATTAGAAAAATATGTTACTCAAGAAAACCTGCACAGTTACATATGTATGTTGATTGTGAAAGATATTGTTTGAGTGCCTTACAAATTAATTCGTGTATGTAAACGATATATATCCCTTAATTACGACTAATACTCGTATTATAGTGAACTGAACGATGTGTTTTGGATTTTCGCACAATCATACTCAATCATCATTGACGTCATATAGCCATATTTCTTCTATCAAAGTGGGAAAAGCCCAACTACTACCTATCTGGAAAATTTTGTGTAATTAATACATAAATTGTTTCGTAAACGATTCAGCTACAATAATATTTGCTATTAAATTCAACACTTGGATTGCGATAATTATGCTAATTAGCAAAAACATCTTAGTACGTCTTTATGGTATACACTCCAGCGTATATGTATATAGCTCTATCAAGTTTCTGCGATTTACATAGATTGAGAAAATTATGTTTGTACACCGCAACATAACTGTAGATACCAGCTAAAATCAAGTAAGGAAATTTCACCTACTCCATTGAGTTTCAGAGCGTTTTACGCTACGAGGCCCTCAAAATGCGTAAACACAAGTTTTATTTGTTGGTCCCACCAAAAATAATAATCAGGTGAGATGATATTATTATTCTGCTTTACTTTTATTGCATAAACGCTACAGATGTAAGGATAATTTGCACGCAAAGCTTGTCTATTCAACGTAGACAATCTCATTGCCCGTTAAGCTTAACCTGAGGATGTGACCTGCCCTCGGTATCTGGTCTCGCATCCTGCGGTTTACGCGCCCGCAGCCAACGCATCAGGTGCGTCTGCGCAGGTCACCGTTACGCCCTGCGGGAACACGACCTGTACCGTCCGTTGTACGGAATGTTTGTCTTGAATGTTGATAGATGAGGTTAAAAAATATATTACCAATTACTTATGAATATAGGTGTTTGTTCTATGTCTCCATGTTTCTACGTATAAGTACGTCCTTACATTTTTAAATGTGTATTGGTATCGGATATCTAGATTCTATAGTTTATACCTACAAGTTGTGTTTAATTGGGGGGCTCGATGATGTTGAGGGATAAGGTTCGATCAATATTTATGTATTACTTGACATTATAGCAAATACCGATGAAGATGAATGAAGATATGATAATTAAAGGAAAAATATAATTTTGGTAGCGAAATTTGAACACCATACTTAAATATCGATAATTTGACGTTATCTTTGATCCTCGAACATAGACTTGAGTACTCAAATGTTTGAAATGCAATGATTTGTAACAAAATCATCTCAAGCGAGTAATTTCTAATTTTAGAATGTACCTACATGCATTTTAAATATACAGTGCAATTATGTTTATATAACTATTGGAGTAAAAAAACACCAAGTCATTTGATCCATTTTTGCATGCCAAACATTATGGCAAAAAATTAGGATCACTGATGAATATCAGATTAATTCATTAGCCAAAAAATATTCAGTTAAGAATAATCCTCAATCATAATGTGAAGTCACGATACGGCGATCTATTGTGGCTTAGAAATTATTCAATTTCGCGTAACATCAAGATAGCAGACCGATCTAATCTGACATAAAAAAATCAGACAAATGCGAACCAGATTCAACCCTTCACCGGGGCCGGGGGATATTAAATTGAAATATTTCCATTTTATTGTCGGTAATATTTATTTGATTGTTAAATAAATACGCGATGTGGGACGCTGGCATTGTAAATGGTATAATAGGGTGACGGCATTGTTGTTGGTTAATTTTTTGATTAATCATTCCGCGCTGGGGATCCGTGGCGATTCTGTGACATTTCTATTTTCGCGTTCGCGTCTGTATTGTGTAATGGTGCGTGGCGGCGACAATGTGGTGATGGCTTATTTTAATGGCACGAGATATTTGATAAATCTTTGGGAGAGCTGTTTAATTTTTGATGTTTCATATCGAATAAATAATAACATATTTTTAAGTACGTGACGACGTCTAATAAATCGATCAACGCCGGCTGCTTGCACGAAAAAGTGTCCCGTTATGTCCCGTTACGCTCATTGTACGCTTGCGCCGCATCTGTCAATGTTTTGTTATGGCGTTGTCACGTTAAACTCTCGTCCTTAAGTCAACCGACATTACAGACAACCATTTTTTTTTAATTTACATGAACTATCATGAAAACGCACGTTTGTGAGTGGACCACCAATTGAGCCACGACATATATTATAACTGTACAACATTGGCATTTTTATGCATCACTAACATTTACTAATTTTGGGTAAACAACTTTTTCGTTACATCCATCCACTTTAAGATTAATAACTCTCTGGGTTAATAAGGTCTTTATCCCTGCACATGACGTATTTGAAGTCAGTGAATTAAAACAAATTACAAAAATTACGTTCTGTGAAAAGAAATAATATTTTTTAAAATCGATTTGTTTTACATTTTTTCCTTCAATAAGTGTTTGCACAGAAAACAACGTAAATAACATGAACTGAAAATACCTCACAACCAACCCTTATAAAAATTCAAAAATATAATCTCTACTGTAAGATAAGGCAGTGCACACATCCACACAATAGCGCGCGCGCTTCGGACAAAGCAACGTCATCAATTTTAATCTGAACTTGACAATTGCGCGATGACAAATGTCAACCGGGTCATTCATTACGGCGCGAGCGCACGCGACAATGACGCTCGGCTAATAAAGGGTTAACTTATTATTAGTACGTATGGCGAGATGGATTATGATTTTTTTAAATATCGTGAGGCAAGCAAGTTGGGTGCTTGATGGTAAGTACCTAAAAGATCAATAACAACACATTATTACAGCGAGTTAGTCTGTCGCATAGTCTGTTTTCAGCAAGTCCAAGAAATCATTAAAAAAACTCTAAGCTATAGGTAAGTATTAGAAATACTATAAATAACTAGCTGTACCCTGCCACGTTTCGCTGTGGCACATTGTGATGCAATAATTAGATAAAAACAATCCTTGATGCGGATTACATATCATTCTAAAATCTCAGCTCTATCGGTGACTTTTTGAGTTTTTGAAGCGTACACAAGCCACCATAACATTTTATACATAGAGATATAGGTAATCACATATCCTATCTCTACTCGGTTGACTGACTGAGATCGTTTATTGGTAAGTATAAGGGCATATCTCTGAGGGATCGTAATGATCGGATACGAAACAAATCTACCTGCCTATGTCCAGTACTAGACTAGGGTAGGCTAATGATAATAAGGCTGAAAAATAAAATGCTTTTAATTTCATTGAAATCTTAATCTTGTTTTGTGGCTTTTTAAAAATGAGTTAATTTATTGCGCAATATGCGTAATGTTCGTCTGTTGATTTCTAGTTGTCACAAACTAAAAGGTAGGCTGCCACTTGAGACCCAGATATTTTAGAATATATTATATTGTGTAATCAAGACCAGAAGGAGTTTAATAAATCTGTGTCGTTTTAGAACCGTTATCTCGCTTATCTAGCCTTTATATGCTTAAAAGCATTAAGAAAAAGCGTACGCAAAATGCCTCATAAATTAACGTCTGGAACGTGATCGATCAAAACCGTCATTTTGGAATCGAATAATCGGAATCATTGTATCTCGAATGAAATTAATCCTTTTGGAAAATATTATTATCGAATTCATAGGTGGCATACGATAAGATCCATCAATCATCTCGATTCTTGTGCAATGTGGTACTTGGACGAATAATCGAATGGGGCGAGTTTCGATGGGTCCGCAAATCGATTCTAATTAGGGATATTTAAGAGTCATTGTGAAGGCAATACTGGAGTGTCATGCTGCATTATGTGTGACGGTATAACTAATTTACAAAGATGTGGGCTTGAGACTACATAACAGAAACAATTCGAGATCACTGACAGATGGATATTAAAGTGTGGCTCTAGTTTAAATAGTCAGTTAGTCTACAATTCGTTTGAGCTTCTAAGACTCGTTCGGAAAAAGAAATTGCGGGTAGTCTTTTAGGACTGCCAATAGAAGGGAAAATTAAATAACTCGGGAATTGTATCGTTGAGCCATTAGATTATTATTATTATCACACAATATTCCCTCATGGGAAGCCTTCAGTGACGATGATACGAGTTTCATCATGCTTTTTAACACAAAGAGTGTTCAAAGCGTTTAAAAAAGGTTTCACTTCATCGTGTGCATGTTATTGTGCTCTAAAATGCAGTAGCGCAAAATCGATAAATTAACTTTCTCCCATAGTCTAATGCCCAAAACAGTCGTGTAATATTATTAGACAGCCCAATTAAGTGCAATTCGAATCGCATAAATCAAGAGTGCCGGCTGCGACGCCGACGACGCCGGAAACTCGCCAGGAAGTGCTGAAGACCCTTAAATCGTAATTTAATGAGACTAGAAGAGATACAAAAGGAATTTAATTTCATAGGTTTATTCTCTTCAAATTATCTTTTTTGCCTTTACAGTTTCTCTGTAAGCTTTGATTGGCTTAGTGACTAAAACGCCTGTAACGGTGATGGAAAACATCTTGAGAAACTAAAGTATATCTTTAGAAAACATTAGTAATCGTGGTGAATTATGACCCTTTGTCTCTCTTTCCGAGTGCAGGCCACGATTCCCAACTGTAGAACATAAAATGAGCTGCTTATGCCAATGCAGTATTCAAAACATTATATCCTTCCATGGAACAGTTTCCTCGTCGATTTGTTTTACTAGTTTTAAGCATTTGCACTAAATCACTAATATAGTTTAATGAAACTGAAGAATAAAAAATATAAACAATAAATACCTATATTAAAACCTATAGAAAACAACCTAATTTGCTACAAATATTTTCAGTTTCATTGTGAAGAGTACCTAATTCTAATCCTGAATTTCGCTGTGCAGGCATAGTAATTAAAGTAGTCAAATGTATTTTAGGTAAAAAAGCTGGCTACGCAATACTATTCTTCTTGTTCTTGACAAACCGAAGAACGAACACAGAAAGTGAGCTTCAAAAAAGAAGAACACATAATTGGACTTAGGGAAAGCAAAGCGTCAAAGAACAAAATTGCAAATAAAACTACGAGGTGGTTATCACTTCCAGTACACGGCCAGGGATTGTCAAACCCTCTGTCCCTCGTAGCAAAAGCATATGCGTGATTTTTCAGTCCACACGGCGCATACGTCGCGATTTATCTAAATTAAATATCACAGGACGCGTGCCGCCCGTGTGTCCACGCCATTGATTACCGGCTTATACAGTGTGCTACCGAACAAAATTATACGCTTCATGTTATAGCTTATTATTCTAGTTCTCTGGTTTAGACTTTCTTGTTCGACCATTGACATCACTAGTACTTCCACTTGTCATTTTCAGTACTTTTGAAAATATGGACTATGGAACTAGAATAGCCTATAATTATGATTAGATCTGCCAGATTTTAAGCCTGAATCCTACTAATATTATAAAAGTGAATGTTTGGATATTTGAGTTTTAGACATTTAGATATTGGGATATTCATTTATTGCTCAATCACGTCGAAACTTTTGAATGTTTGATAGATTATTGTCTGGAATAACACATAAGTTACTATTAGTTGCGGGAAAATTTCGGGAATGCTGCTAGTGGTTTTGTAAAAAACATTATTTACCTAGAATATAACCAAAGAATTTACCCCTTAGTTATTTTGTACAGTTGTCTGCTAATAAAGAATTTCAACTATTTAAATAGCCAGATACATTTTATTGAACATACCAAATTGAAATAGTTCACAAGTCGAAACAATTTATACAATTAAAGCTAGTACGACAGATGCTTGGAATTTGCTCTGTAGTTTTGCGACAAAAGTTACGAGTTGTAAAATCAACCTGTACAATATTATAAGTATGATAAGTGCGTATGGGCGACCCTCGCACTATCCAGAGGGCAGAGGGCAGGTGACTCCAATTACCCTGCCCGGGAGCGTGACCGCGACACCGTGATTCAAGTTAAACTACACGGCACAGGGTGTGAGCCATATAATATATGCTGCTTATGTAAAGAAGAGGGTGGATTTTACCTAAGAAGTTCAAGATCTTTGAAAAAACATCAGAGTATGGGATTTTGAAGGTCAATACGCAACAAAAAATACGAAAATACGGGAAGCATTCTAAAGAGTAAATTGGTATGAAAAAAACGATGATGAAAAACTTTTATACGATGTTGTGCGACGAGCAAGACATTTCCTTGATGCTAAACAACACTGACCATAACATCACAGTTACATACAAGATAGAGGAGTCCAAATAAACAGTTTACATGTACTACGTCTAGAGGTGAAACAACCGCTTTACACCGTAAGCACAGGTAGCATCTTTCTTGCGTAGTCGCTCTTGTGGAAATGCCATATTTTTGTCACGGCACATCACTCTGTGCCATAGAAAGTATGCACGTTATCTGCTTACGATTGACACAAAGGAACCATGTGGAAAATGTAACTCTATACGTAGTATATGTAAACTCTTTGATCCAAATCAACAACTAGTGCACACTACGTTCGTTACCACAAAACAACTGGTATTGCTTCTTAGGAAACTCTTCAAAGGACATGCCACATCATGTTCATCTTTATTAAGTACAAATAGCTGTAAATATTGTTGTAGAACGCACTGTTGTAATCTAAAAAATATATCGACTAGATACTTACGAGACACAGCTGAGAATTCCTGCAGCTCTAGAGGAATCCTGGGTCCTAGGAGAAGCTCCTGTCCTGATGGTATCTCACGGATCACTTTGTAATACACCTGAAAATGTTAATAAGAAGTTTTTTATATCATGAGTAACTAACAATTTATTTTTACGTTTAAACTCCACATTCCAAAACTTCCCCAAAACACATTTGTCTAAGAATTCGTGGGCTACGTTTGTGGGCCACATATATACCTATGCAAAAAAAAATCTTCTAGTTTTTCGACTTGTCTAAGTATGTTTTTTTAAAACAACGACTCGTTTATCCAATGTTTTTGTAAATTCGAATCTAGAGTACCAGTTAAAAATTATAAAAGAATTGTTTTATTTAAATAGCTTTGTTGCTACATTTTTCACTACATTTTAACGAATTTATTAAACACAGATTGTGATAGGTACCTACATTACATAGATATTACTGTGTTATTCTTATTTTACAATCCCATAAACATAATAAGAGAAATTTATTTGTATTTTAATACATAATAGAAAAGGCTCCTTGTTATAATCGTATTGACAGTAATTTCTCTCGTACCTATATATCACGAATTTACATCAAGCACTTTTACAGAATCTATGATATCATAATGCCAAAGCTACGAGGCTAGTTTTTCAAGCTAGGATAGCAAGCTAGTGTTAGTGAGAGACAAAACTAGTGTTGCGTAGCGTCGTCTACACGAAGCTAGAAGTACCAGCTTACTAGCTTGCTCTGTTAGCTTGAAAAACTAGCATCGTGAAGCTCGGACATTCAACTTAAACCTATACTTTTATCAAAACGATTAATATAACATAGTAGCATTACTGAATTAAGATAACTATACTTTTATTCTATTGTACTTAATTTTTAACATCTTCAGAAATAGAAAAAGTATTCAATATGTCTGTGTTAACAAAAACCAATTGTTTTTTTTTTGCTTTTTGAGAGAGGATAAAATCATAAATCTAAATTATTCAAAAAAAAACTAAATGAAAGGATTAAATATCTCAAAGCCTTTAAATGATTACACTGCTACTCAGAAAATAAAAATATATCTGTACCATAATTTATGTCTTTGTATTTTAGTAAAAATTACTACATGATAATATTTTTAAAAACAAAGTAACATTTATCGAAATATACATTACCAATAACATTTTTATCGTTTAGATATTCTTTGAAAGTCTTACCTAAATAAAATATAAGGCATCAAGGGATTTCCCTTTATCACAGCAAGTGCAAGGTTGAGGAAGTGACGAGTAAGTGAAATGCACGAAGCTTTTATAGGGAGTGTGAGATATTCGAAGGTTAGCGAGTTTTTTTCGTTAAAACGGAAAGTACCGAGCGTTATCCTGAACGTAAAATACAATTTCATGTATCTTGTTCAGTCCAACGGCATTTTTCTAAGTAACAAAGCTACAATAAGAGTAAGTTTTAGTGCCTTTGTTCGACTCAGACTCAGACTCGAATTTGTATTGATATAGGTATATTTGAATAATTAAGTGAGGATGGTTAATAATTAGAATGTTTTCAGGTATGTTCTACGTGTGTGCGTAAGATGGTGCTTACGCATATAACTTTGTATTTTATAGCAAAAACATCGAAATCTGTGATAAGTACAGTTAATTGGTAAGGTTAGCCCTGCGCTTTCTGAAGTTTTCCTAAGTTTGATATACAGAAGAAGTCATTTTAAACCAACCCCCAGAAGTTCCTTTATTCAAAAAAAGAAAAAAGTGCTTGATGTATGTCACAAGGCAGGCTAATAATAATCAAGGTAAAATTAGTACGTCGATGTACTTAATCCTGAATTCGATCTTCAAAATATGTGTTAAAATTTTGTAATTAAGCTGGTTTCAGAATAAAAAATTGAGTAGTTGTTTTTTAATACTAAATTTCAACAAGTTATTTTAAAATGCAATAATAAATACAATTTCAAATAAGTATACAATTTTATGAAAAAATCAAAAAAAATGATGCGAATAACAGATTGTTTCACAACTTTACTGTGTTTATGTAGGTATGATGATACTCAAAAGTAAACGGAGAAACAAAAACAACTAGGTATAGCCACGTCATACTGAAAATATTTGTTATTAACGCTATTTGACAAAATATAAGTCAATTAACACAAAATTGTGATTGATAAAACCTTAAATTCAAACAAAATATGTTTAATCATATTTCTTAGGTAATAATTTTTTGTCTCGTTGAAAGCGGTTTATTGAATCGCTGATAGAAAAGAAATAATAAAAGCCAACATTTTTTTTGTTATAGTGAACTATGGCAGTTGGCTTCAGATGACCTCTACTGAATACACAAGAATTCCAACATAACGACATCATTTCCTTGGTTGACGATTTAAGCTACATTTAAGTAACTATACTATTAGTTCAAGTACTCGTATATATAAAACTGTATTTAACCTGGCGCTAACGTATTTTTATTGAATTACTAGCGGTCCGCTCCGGCTTCGCTCGTGGTACAAAACATATAGCCGACAGCACTTAGGGATCACGTATATATCTAACAGTGAAAGAATTTTTGAAATCGTTCCATTAGTTCCTGAGATTAACGCGTTTAAACAAAAAACCCCTTCTGGTTTCTAATATCATAGTATATATTAACATAAACCAACCTATTGAGTGTGTTACTTCTCTACACACTCTAGAAAAGGTAACTAAATAAAATAATTAAAACATTCACAACAAATGATTTTTAATACAAAACATTTTTTATTAAAAATCATTGTTTTATTAACCTCAAAAGGGCAAAAATCAAATATCAGTTAACGGGGGGTTACAACTGTGAATCTAATCGTTGCATCTGTTTGCTCCCCTCATTGCATTGACCGGAAGTGGGTCACAGTTGTTTGGAACACCGATTTTCTGCCACCGGAAGTACCCAACGTTCCACATTCAAATTTTATTGGGGTAGAGAACGAATATGAGGGTTGCGATGATAATGATTTTGTGATTTTTACGTACGTTATTTTGCAAAAAAATGTATTGTTTGAAATGATAACTAAGAAAGTAATGGTGTAATAATTGAAACTATTTTTTTTTTTAGATTTGTCTGATCAAATGCTATAATTACTTGTACAAATTGAATGAATTTAGAATAATTTTAAATCATTCTTGTATTAGAATATCTCAAAATATTTTTATTCCATTGGATTGAACAATTAATAAGTACGATGATTTATTTTTTGACACAAAAACTAGTCTTGCTTAGCTTTTTGTTTTTGACGATACGTCACTTGAAGTAGAGCGACTATACCTACGATCTTAGCAAGAACACACCGGTCAAAAACAGTATAATTATTCATTGTACTTATTTCAGAGACCGTTTCATTGTACTTATTGAGTTTTTTCTGGACTACTAAATAGCTAGTGACATGTACACCATTCCTTAGCGTTCCGTATAAAAAAGTTACTTATTTTGTAAAATCATAGCTTGAATTTGCATCCTATAACAAGGAACTTACATCGCCAGCTAGGAGCATGTGCTGAACGTTGACATCTTGATGGTAGTGAGTTGAACGGACCAGTTTCAGCCAGTTGGCCTTCTCTTCGGTACCGTCGAGCCATCCTCGGTCGCCGTACTTGCCCAAGACCTAGAAAATATGATAAAAGTAAATAACAAAGTTATTAAATCCTATGTAAATAAAATAGTGGTAGTGCTCTTTGCAGAGTCCGCCGCGCCGGAGGAAGTAATACACCTTTGCCACTTATTGTACCGCCAAGCATTGATGTGCAAATATCACAGTCTGAAGGGCAATATTGCCAGAGAAATTATAGAGCACCATCTGAAATCTGTGTGACGCGCGCAGTGCAGTGTTAGGTAGGTAATGATTTGGACTCTTTATGTTCCAATAACCATTGATATAAACTAATGGAATTGGTAATAAACTGCGTCTCTATGTGTGTCGTAAGTAGTTTACACATAACCAATCTACTTGACCCCTAGAATCGCTAGCGGCGCGATATGCTGTGGTCCTACTTATTTTGGTTGTTGACAACGAATAGTGGTAAGTAAAAACGTCCGGCGTTCACCACTTCCTGCAACCGACTGGAACGGAATGAGTGAGCTCACTCTTCCCAGCAATGACATGATTCCGTGTGCCCTGAAGTTTGGGAGGGCACATCTGTGTGTTGAGATCTCTGCCAATAACTACATGCCACTGTGCTGTTATAGGCAGGCACGTGTCCTGCTGCTCGTCTCGTCACTTTATTACATTATAAATATGTAATTTTATAAAAAGTAATATTTTCTCATAATCAAGCAGTTTTTTAATAAATTTTACTATGGATTATTATTCATTTAGTTATTAATTTTAAAACATAAATGTAATCAGCTCTCGTGGTCCCAAAGTATCATTTCAGAAAGCTCTTTAGCTACCTATTCAATACAAAAAATATGGAATTCTACTTCACAAAAATAGAATAAAACGTAAAGCACTTTATTTATTTGAACGCCATCTATTCAAATTAATAAGAACTCTTACAAGACGTTGATTATGTGCAGGTGTAAGTTTCTAAATACGCGTCGCATGAATTTTGCATATCGCATCCCTTTCACGCATTTATTTGTTTCTTTTAAATTGTAAGTTATGACGGTAATAATTGCTTTTGTAATACTAAAGTTATTATTTATGCCATAAAATTCTACGTGTAGAAAAAAACGGTCAGGTAGCTTGACATACGCATCTACTGACATCTAGCGGATTCTTCTGGAACTAGCAAGTAGCTCTAACAGGTATCAGAAACACCCGGACACTGTGGCTTCACGATAGATGGCGCTATTAGTATACGTCAGGATAGGACCGCGTCCCAGCTTGTTCATTAATATTATGTCCAATCACCCCAATTCACAGTAATGCCGATCTTCACGTGTCTTTATGATCATCAAGATAGTTACTATAATAATCATATTACATTCACTAGCTGAACCCGCTACTTCGTTCGCGTAAGCAGATGTTACTAACTTATACATTAGTTGGAAGTATCGTACGTCAAATATTTGGATAAGTAGTCATTGAAAACCCGTTGAGTTTGAGTGAATTTGTTTTTCCACACACAAAAATATATATAATTTTATCATCTTCATTTTTCTTTTTTTAAACATACTTAGTAATGTTTCATAGTATCGAACATAGCCGCAAGTGTTAAGTTTGTAGGATTTTTATAGGATACATTATGAAAAGTCTGAAGCGAATGTTCATGATCTGATACCTACTTATCTCTTTTTATCCGCAAGCTGTTTTCTAGCTGTTACCCGTGAATTCGCCCGCGTAAAATTTTGAACGAAGCCTGTGTGGAATAAAAATGATTAAGATTTTGAGTTTTAATGATATTCAAGCAAGTTGAACCCGTAAATCTAAGCCAAGTCTAAGTGAAATGTTAATGTATGAATTTAATTGTAGGTAACACAGAAAAAAATCCAAGAACGAAAGAATCCAAATTCGGCATCATAATCCTTTTAGCAGCAAAAACTTATTAGTACAATTTAGAATACCAGTAACGTCACCTAGTGATGAAAGAAAAAATACATACCACAATAGCAAAACATCGATTTAAATGGGGCTTTAGTGCTTTTAGATTTAAACTGGCATTAGCGCCATCTAATGAGAATATTATGTTGCTTGCTATTTTGATTGTGAACGCAAATCACCTATATTATCTACGCCAAAACGGGTGCATCAATTTTTCATTTTAGGCTTTTACCTTACCATCACATCAAGTTCCTTACGAAAATATATGCTTATATTAATATGGAGTTAAATCAAAATATAGACTTATTAGCCCATGTGAAATTTTAGACTCTAAACTATATGTGTTTCGTATGTCAACCATATGGGTTAACATACGAAACACATATAGTTGTGCCGTTTTGACGTGATAGTTAATATTTGTTTCCTTAGGGCCCATGCTTCTTTTCAGGTTGATAGGTATTACATAAATGTGGTATTTCAGACTATACGTTATCTCTGTTTCAATTTTCTACCAAATTTGCTTAGTCTTTCCGACGTCACAGTAACCTTATAAGTAACCGATTTGCTATTTCTGAGTTCAAACTACGTCTGTTTCGAATTCCTTCAAAATATGTTCAGCCGGTCCAACGTTGTCCTGTACCTAATTATTATGAATGTCACTGTTTGGATGTTTGTTACTTAATCATGGCGGAACGTATCAAGTGGTCGGGTTGAAATTTGAAATAGAATTACATTATAGTCTGGCAGAACACATAGGCTAAACATTGCCTATGTATAAGTACCCTATGTATTACTTAAGCTAAACCAAGAATGTGTCTTTAATTTTAACTCGATACATTCAGCCGTTCCAACGTAATTGAGCAGCAAAAATTGAAACATTGACATAATTATATAATATTAAGAAAGCATAGGATTTAACAACAATTTAGAAAAAATAAAACGGGTCAAATGCAAATGGTACTCGCGCGCGAAGGGGTATCTGAACCATTAGCAAATAAACGGATTTTATTGTATGGGAGCCCCCTGAATAATATATTTTATTTTAATTAATTACTTTTAAAGAGAACATAAAACTAAATATTATGTCAATAGTTAAAGGGTCTACCTGTGATAGGTACGTTATTATTAGTATCGAGCAAGAAACGGTAAAAAAGCATGTTTGTTGTATGGGTGCACCTCTTAAATATTTATTTTATTTTTAGTATTTATTGTTAAAGCGGCAATAGAAATACATCATCTGCGAAAATTTCAACTGTCTAGCGATCACCGTTCTTGAGATACAGCCTGGTGACAGTCGGACGGACGGACGGACGGATAGCGAAGTCTCAGTAATAGGGTCCCGTTTTTACCCTTTGTGTACAGAACCCTAACAACGGTCTGCTTCGGTCACCGAAGCTTGTTGAACACTACCTTTAAATTTTAAACAGTGTTTGGATTGAAATAATTCGTTTTCTAATAAGTTACGGCTGGTCTAGTAAGTTACAGCTGACCTAGTCGGGAGAACGGCGACTGTCGATCCGGAGACCCAGGGTTCAAACCCACGCGTATCACTATCTTTTCAGAGTCATGTTCGTAATGCCGGTAATTAAAACGGTGAAGAAAACACTGTGAGGAAACCGAAATCTACCTATAATCTGAGTTCTAAGTCATATGTCATCCACCAACCGACACTGGGCCAGCGTGGTGGATTATAACCTTGTCTCTCTCCTTGCGAGAGAAGGCCCCGACGCCCAGCAGTGGGAACATTTAATGGGTTGTTTTGGCTGCTACTTATTATGCTGATATGTTTTCTCCAAAATAACAAAAATCTACTTCAGTGATAGGTAATTTAATTCTGTCATTCGACTAAATTTTATAAGAAGCTATGACTATGTCGTAACAGATAGATCTAATTTTATTTTAGCTGATTTTAGCTTTTTTGTTGATATTTGAAAAACTACCTCCCTGTTTTCGATATCTAAGATCACCTCTGAAGTATTTTCTACCAAACAAAAAAGGAATTATCAAAATCAACTAACAATTAGCGGAGTTATCGTGTAAAATAAAACCAAATAAAAAAACATGCAACCCGATTGAAAACATCCTCCTTGTTTGAAGTCGATTAAAACCGAATGATGTTTGTTTTTCCACACAAAGCTATATCTTTGACAATTATTTTGTCATCCAAGACGCGACGCGATCACGTGGGCACTTTCTAGAATCTAGATATTCTGTGGATAGTCTGATACACAGAATACTTAGAAGTTAGTATGTACCGAACGCGCCGCGCGTGTCGTTATTATTTAATGTTTGTGTAATTTCCGAACCACCAGACCGATACTATTCAAATTTTGACGGGACAATATAAAAAATATGTTCTTTCTAACAAAAAAAGAATTAATGAAATTAAACAACGCAAACATGAGTTACAACCAAATACACATTCTGACTTTCACCCCCTCCCGCAAGAAAACCACTCAGAATTTGGGGATCAAAAGTAGCCTACAGCAATGTCCTTAGTATAAACTAAAATCATGCCAAGTTTCAGCTGAATTGAATCAGTAGTTTCGGCGTGATGCGTGATCTCTATACAGAAAGACAGACAGACAGACAGACAGACAGACAGACAGACAGACATGAAAGAAAAAAAATGCAGTTTCGCCATCAGTATCGACTATGGAGTGCCCCAAAAAAATTTTTTTCAAAATATCTTCAATGTACAGAATTCGACCCGTTACAGTTTTATTATAAGTATAGATGAGCAGAAGATATAGGGATCTATTTACCAGAAAAGAAAAAACATATCGTGTGAAAAAGAAATTGTCAAAGAATAAAATAGGGTTTTTTTTCTAGTTTTTTCACCGATTATGTTTTTGGACCCGTTGACGATATTTATGTGTCATTTTTACAAGATAAGAGTCAATACTCTTTTTTATCTAGTATTAGGTATTTCAAACTGGATAACAATTTTAAATATTCTACATCATTTTTTTGTTTTATAGTTTAGAGTGACGAGACGAGCAGTATATGTGCCTGATGGTAAGCAACATGCCTGCCACATAACACATTTATGTTTTCACATTACTGCTTGGTAGTAGAATAATTGGCAAAGGTGTGGTACTTCCCAGACGGTGCAAAGAGTCCTACCAATACAAAACACAGACTACAAATTAATTAATTTAAGCAGATTAATGTTAATGTTTAATTGCAGACTAAGCCTGTACCTCTATCATCGAATATGCCTAGCATTTCTGACGAGATACTGACATAATTATAAGCCTTAAGCAATTTAAATTGTCATTTATGGACCCTCAATTCCTACAAATTTAAGATAGAGTTCCTACACACATCTCATCCTCACATAAAAATATTTATTTAATTCACGCTTTTGAAAATTACAAAATTTAAATTCATTGTGCGCGTAGTCCGGGCCCAAAATTAAATCTTTTCTGTTCATTTGAAAACAAAAAGTCAATGATTTACATATTTAATAATTTCCGGAATTATAGATATGACTGAGAAATATCTCGCAATATTAACAATGACGCACACTTATCAAATTATCGTAACTATTAAATTAAATAATAACGTCACCCATGACGCAATTGGTTTTTTGCAACCATTTGAATTTTTTCCAACGTCTCATTAAAAAAACTCACTTCGAAATCATAGATATTCAGCTGCTAAATATGCAAACATTCCACCTTAATAGCTTAATAACTGATAGCAATGAATCAAGAAATAAACAAAACAGTCTAAGAAACAAGGTGCGTAATTCAGCGTAAAATTAAAACAAGATCCCCGTCGGTTTATCTCAGAAAAAAAATACGCGAAAAGTATAAAAAGCATCTGGTGTTCAATAAAAATGACGTAACAAGTAAGGTATTAATCAAATGGCGAGGAAACCCTCCTTTACGCGTCAGCGACAAGCCTTTCCGCAGCATTTGTCCCGTTATTAAAACTTGGGCGGGTGCGTTGCGTAAAAAAGATAATTATCTTAGAGCGGCAACCCTCGTCTTAGCCAGGGTTGCCACATCGATTATGGAAAAATAAAAGTATGTTTTTTATTCAAGAAAGGCACATAGGTACTATAAAAACCATTTTTTGATACATGAAAAATAAAAGTACCTACCTAATAGAGTTTCTTACCAGGCAACCAGCGGATGAGGGCGAAAAAAACATACTTTTAAGGATATTTAAAAAAAACTTAAACATAAACTGGATGCAGCTGCATAGGTACTACATCCAGTGTTACTATTCAATAATGGAATTAAATTTTGAATGGAGAACAAAGATACACCAAACTATGTCCCACAATTTTGTTGTCCAATCCTTTTTGAAATTTTCTCAGAATTTTTCAAATTTCATTTTTTTTTAATTCAACAACAGTGTAGTGAACCAAATTACCAAAATTGAGCAAAGCTGCTTCGTTTAAAGATTGTTTAAATCTAAAATAAGGTCGTGGCAGCCCTAGCCGTAGTCTCACGGGCGATGAGTTGCGCCCTGTTCGCGGCACATGTTGCCCATCAGTCATCGATGAACGTGCGGTCAAGGATGCGAAATGGACACTTGTTACAGTGGCACTGGAAACCCTAGCTGAAATATCGCAGGAGCGTGCTGATGACGCTTACTGATGACATTAGATAGAACATTTTGTATCAATTTATAAGTTTGAAACGATGGGAATGTGAGGGTTAAGAATATGGAATTGAAAGAACTAGAAGTGATTTACGGTTTACGGGAACTGAACTTAGGGGTTAGCAAAATAATGGTAAGGTATGTTTTTTCTGGCTGTATTTATAAGTATATTAAAACGTGGTCAATTCTAGGTGGGGTCTACCGCCTCACAGCCATGATGTAGATATCAATTTCTTTTGATTCAGTCTGAATAAATACTTATTCGAAATTAAGTTTTTAGGATTAAGCATACAATAAGTTATACTATAGCTAGTATATATTACCTATGTACTCACTTAGATAAAATAAATGTCAAGTTGTTGAAGTGAAAACTTCTTTTGCCGCGCCACAGACAGATATATCGTGGGTTGTGAATTGTATTCTAGCGTCACGCTCGGGAATGATAATAAATCTTCGAGTAAACTTGAGACCATGGCTATTGGCCATCTAGAAATGTTCATGGCCAAACCCACCGGTTTCGCCCGCGTAGTTTCAAAGTAAGCTATCAAATTCTTAGAAGATTTCACTTCTATCAACATTTCCTATGACTGCCATTTTTTTCATATGCTGTTATTTACACAGCATTTACCCCACTGGTAATCTATTTTAAAGAAGCAATAGATCACCTCTAAATACCAATTTATCGGCTGTAGGCAAATAAGTAACCCTCCATCGGAAAAGCACACATCTTTGTAAATGTTAGCTATTACGGGGCATTATGGCTCTATCGTTGTAAAGGGAGGTGAAGTGTCTGTACTAAATTGTAGGTTGGAGTGGATCTACCCTCTTTTTGTTTTATAGCCTTTGTATACACGTTTTGTTTTAAGTTTAAATTGTTATAGGTTCGTGAACTTCTGGAATATTTTTTGCTTTGTTATAAAGCAAATTATAGAACTAAAAAGATTCGTCTTTATTAACTATGAAATGGATAATGTAACTACGAAGCGTAATTCAATTAGGATTTAGTCTACTCTAAATTTACTTATAGTAGCAGTGCCCAGCGGTTTTTCCCGAGTACCCTTTGTTTCTGTAACTTTCCTGAGGCAAAAACGAACCTATGTGCTATTATAGACCATACTCTAACTTTATTCCAAGTTACATCGCGATCTGTTCAGCCATTTCGACGTGATTAAGCAACAAACATCAAAACTTTCGCATTATTAATATTAGTAGGAATATAAAAGAGAAAACTCAACTTTTTGCAGTAGTGACAGTTTCTACGTGTTAGGTAATTTGCACTAATATCAAACAATATGTCGTTATTATAATAATATAAAGTATAGCAAGCGCCAATTGCCAAGTCGCCTTTTCGACCCTTCGAGGAGTTGGTATGAGTTTCGACCGCGTAACTAAAAAGGTGGATCCGTTACTATAATACTTAATTAAAAAGACATACAGAGTAAAATCAACTGTACTTTGGTTCTTTGCCTTTTTGTAAATGACGTTATAAAATGTTCTTATGAATTTATGGTCCGAATAAATTAATTGAATTGATATTGAAAAAAGTTGAGAATATTTTAGTTTGGTAATAGACGCCAGAACTGAAATGAACCGGAGCGCTTTAAAATAATATTACAAGATGGTAGGTACTGGAAAACCGGCAAAAGTACTAAGTAAAAAGTAGTAATCTACTTTTGCCGGTTTTCCTGTACTTATCTATTTAAAAAAAAAATGAGTTGTTTAAATATTATTTCAATTTTGTAACCGGTTTTTGTTTATATTACAATTTTTTTAACTAAAAACGAAAATGAAATCGAAATGTAACTACATCACGAGAATAATAATTTTACGTAGGAGTTTGTTCACCATAACAAATGTTTTAGTACAAAGGGATTTTTAACTTACCACCATTTGACCACCATATAAATTGTAACTGACAATAAAATACTTTGTACATGTATTTTATACTTTACATTAATTAAAAAGATTATAACATTTTAGGTGTAGAATCCAAATTGTATTTTCAGAATTAATGAAGTGAATAAATTCCACTTATCAGTTACACCTTCAACAAATACGAAAAAAAAAAATTTTCTTTAAAGGTTATTTGTCAGTTTATCTAAACGTCTATATCAGGTATGTAAAGACCGGTGGTTTTATACTAAATTATTAAATATTAGGTATAAGTCGTACAGGAAAACCGCATTTACTTTAAAAACTTTAACTTTAAAACTTTATTTTAAATAGACCAATACTGGGCATTTCCAAATTACGTAGTTCCCTTTACGCTATGGCCGTACGATGCGACGTGCCTTGGAACAATAACTTTTTATTATTATAGCCAATTAAACGTTTAAATAGAACATAAGTAAGCAAATTATACTTTGACGCGACAACGACTAATAAATCGATAAACACCGGCTGCATGCACGAAAAAGTGTCCCGTTATGTCCCGTTACGCTCATTGTACGCTTGCGCCGCATCTATCAATGTTTTGTTAAGACGTTGTCACGCTAAATTATCGTCCGTAAGCCAACCGACTTTACAGACAACCATTTTTTTTAAATATAGCATTTGATTGACGACAAGCTTTTATTTTTTAAATAACCCAAAACTTTGTTATGTGGTCATTTGTATATAAAAACGATACGTTGAAGAAACACTATGTTTGAACTAACTATACAAATTATGATAGTTCGAGGAGCTGCCACCCGGAGATACGAGTACAACATGATTAATTTTATCTCTTTGCACTATAATTTTTATATATACAACTAACAACTAATAGTACAAAGGTTCCACGGCAAGGTTTTGCGAAAACATTATAAAATGTTGTTAGTAATTTAAACGCTTTGTAGATTTGAGTTTCGTGGCAGAGATTGCAATTTCCCGCGCACTCGGGAAAGCTACAAATGTAGTCGCCGTCGGAAAATTACATTTCACAAATAGGGATGAGAGCGTTACCGATATTTTTTATTTCAGTCCGTATGTGTTTGGCTTTGAATCCTTATAATACTACAAATGTTTCAATGTTTTTTGCATAACGACATTGTAACAACTAAACCGATTGAAATTTGGAATTCAGATAGGTTAAATCTTTTACCCGAAAAAAGTCATAGGGCTTTAAGAAATGATCTATTTGTTAAGTCTACGTGGACAAACTTGAGGGCAGATACCGATGTTATTAATTATAATTATTTCTAAACACATTAATTTCTTATAAAACAATCGGAGTAACATTCTGTCTGATAAATACTTTATTTTTGAGAACACTCTGTAATCAATAAAGAAACTTTCGTTCTTGTTTGTTTTTAAAAATGAACTATCCTACTAACATTAAAAAGAGGAGACGTTTGTATTTTGTACGCCTGTAACAAACAAAGTTAAGCTTTGAATTTAGTAGACCGATTTCAAAACTTATTTTACCATTTGAACGTTTTTTAAGTGTGAGTAATATGGACCATATTAATTATTTATCAGACAAAATTTGAAATATTTTCTAAAACTTAAAAGGCTCAAGATAGGTATAGAAGAGTGACGATAATGTAAGAAATGTGATCAAGATAATATATAACACAATTTTACTTAAGATAATTGTTTAACCCAGACTAAACTACCAAGAAAAGGGTGTCACTGCTTTTTTTACCTCAAATTAAGCCAGACAAAACGAGATGTGACAAAGTGACATCATTCGACTATGCCTAAAATTAGTTTTTTGCGTTTTTAGGCCATACCATAAACTAGACAATGGCTTCCAGTGTTTATCGATAGGTAAGTATGAGGTGATCTCATCTCTTACTGAAGAGCGTTCGTAGCTGTGATCCCGCATCGTTGGGCGAATCATACGACTCGTTTCACAAGACAACAATTTGTGAGCAGTTATTTACCAAACCACACGCCTGCGCCAAATTGGGCTGCGTTATTTGCTATAGCTCTATAGTACTCAGATTAAAATCGATTTACCAACTTATAAAGTGGAACAGACTTTAACATGTGTTTGTGATTTCGTAAAGTGTTACTAGGTTTAAGGGGTTTGGGAATTACTTTTAACACGGCCCTATTTTCTTTTGCGAAATTGTCGTTTTAAAAATGTAGAGAATTGACTAATATTTTCTTAAAATCTCAAAAATGTGTTTTCAGTGTAGTGATGATATACTAATTGTAAAGAACAAGACACCAAGGGAGAGAAAATTTAACACGTAAGTTATTCAAAGAAAATTAATCACAATTCTAAAATCCCTAGCTCTATTTAATTTTTCTTCTATTTATAGCTCATTCTAAACTCAACGTCAAAATAGTCATTTTATAATTAGCGAAAAATCCCTAAAACCCTATTATAATTTACATTTACTAACAAACATGCCATACTATATTAAATGTTATTTTTGAATTTGACTAATTACATTTAAAGTAATATAGAATTATCATGAAACTACTGAAACGTATCAAAATTGAAGTAACAATTTTTGAATCTTAAATTGCTCATACAATAAATCCATAATTAATATTTTTAATAATTTTTGATTTTCACCATATCAATTACAATTCCAATTCAAAATCATAATAATTAAATTCCCAATTTTGACCACAACAAGTGATTTTACCGCTAAATCAAACACTCCAAATAATTAATAGAAATAAAATTTTAATCTGTTATGAATAAAAAATTCGTTTCTTTTTTGCGTTGTTCACTAAGACGTTGACCAATTTACGGAAATGAAACTAATGAAAAAATCGAAAACACCTTCCCATAAATCTACCACGTCCGTAGCTGACCACAAACGTTTCCTTAGCTTGTCTGCTATATCAGTGTACGGAAAAGTATTGCTTCCGGTACCTATCTGCAAGTTAGCCGTTCGTGAAACCACACATTTATTTTTCTTTAGAACTTCCAACGTTTTTCTTTCGGGCTTCCTTTGTTTTTCCGATGCGATAAGATAGTGTCGTTTTTGCTAAGGATATTTCCGATGTTTCCCGTCGGCGTCGGTTTATCCCTTCACTGTTTACACGTACATATATTTTATATACGTATATAGGTATGTACTATTTTTGTTTTAGTACGTTTTTGTTTGCAGAGCTACTTTTTGGATACTTCTAACCACTAAAAGATTGTTAAGGCCAGTAAATTAGTTTGAGTGGAGTCTTGATATCTAAAATTAATCTATCTGACTGAAGACGTAAGAAGTCCAGTGTCTTAAGGACATGGAAATCAAAAATGCTTTTTACTCGTGCAAAGAGTAATTGAGGTGATAAATAAAAGAAATATATTTTATGTACCAGTTAATTGAAATATTGTATTTGAATAAATTTAAAATAAATGTATAGAATATTTGCCCTGTGTTTTTTCTTATAAAGGATATCCACATCCATTAATTATAGTGTCATATTTTTACTACAAAGTTTTTATTATGCCGTATGGTATAAAATCTACTTACTTACTTACTAAGTAGATTTTTGCTGCGATAGCCAAATTAATAGTAAAAAAAACAGTAGAATGCGTAGTTTGCGATCCAAATAAATGTCGGGAATCACAAGAAATCTTTATCCAGCAGTGGGACAACCAAATTTACAAAAACAAAATCTTTTCCAAACGTAAAATTTTGTCGTAGAAATAATTTGTCAAAGATTATCCCTCACGCGTCCCCAGTCTTTTGCGGCACCGTTTTGAATATGTTGCCATAAATTAACCATGACCAGAATGCACCGTTCATCTTTGTCACATTATCCCTAAGTTATTGACGAAATTAGGAACACCTTACACGGTCACGTTTTGACCATTAACTGGAGACAAAACGATCTAATTCCTGATACGTCGAAATATTCACGATCTGCCGCTATCATTGCGCAAAAAAAAACTTGCAACCTTTACAAACCGCCATATGAAAACCAACCTTGTTTACGAAGCCGTAAGAGTGGTGATCTATGTTATCTACGTAGGTGGATGTCTTGACACAGTATCAAAAGCACCCCATTGATTGACACAAAGAACGGACTATCGCTTGTTAAATGATCGGTGAACAATCGCCACAGCTTCCAATTGTGTTTTGGTTTGTTGTTGTAACAATGACAATGAATGGACCATTTTGTGTGAAAAAGGTATTCCTACTTCAAACGTGTCTGAATTCGTACAATTTACTAGTAATTATTCATTTTTAACGTATTGAAACAAACAGATTTGTATATTTGGGACCTATAGCTGGCTTTAAATGGTCTCTACTATCCACCGAACTTTATAAAACTAAGTACTAATTTTTTTTACTTTTGACTAGTTTACTCAAGATATCGTTCTGTCAAATGTTATTAGGCTGTTACAGCTGATATGTAAAAAAACGAGGCTTTTTTTATTTGGCATTTGTTTCAGCTCATTGAAACGTGGAATATTAGAAGTGAAACATAAAATTCGTTACTCGTTTTCAAGTTTTGCAATCCGCAATACATTTAGAGATTCTTATTATTAAAACAAAAAAACTATGGGTAAAAAAAATATTTCATGATCCGGAGTAAACTAAGCATTTTATTAATTAATGTCCATTTAATGCCCTAAAAGGGCTTCCGTCATTTGTGGTAAATTGAACTACTTTTGACAATGAAAAATATTGTGGTTACTTTCAACATTTCATTATTTTCCTTCTATTATTTACCTATGCCATCAAAGTGTTACCTATGACTTCATACCATTTTTAAAAAAGTCTTAACAATATAATATTTTGTTTATTTTTGTTTTAAGTTATTTATTATTACCAAGTATATTAATATTTCAAATCAGTCAAATTAGCTAACAATTCAATAATGAAATATAACTGTCAAATCATCTTTCTAAGCGAAATTTTCTCTTGGAGATAGTACGTGAAACCTGGTAATTATGCCTGTCCGCTGACTATCACCTACAGATCTTTCTCATGATATAACAGAGTCTTGTAAATAAAAAGCAATACCCGTAGGTTATCTCTAGGGACCATCGCGAATCGGAATAGTGGCTCACATCTGTACAGTTCAAACGGATTAACTAGAAGATTACACCCAGAAAAAGTTTATTCTGTGACAAAGACACCGCTACTTCGACACGGTGACAATTGGTTGGATTCCGGATTATTCGGTTATTTCAGAGATATTTTTTGTGTATTTGCTACCGTTTTAATGGGACTTTTTACTGCTTTGGACTGTTTTAATGCAAACATGTTTTATTTGGGGTTTGGCGTGGTAGAGTTTGTACAAATACGGTTAGTTTAATCTTCAGTAACAGTTTTGTGGTCTATTTTAATTACTTCTAGTGGACCCCAGTGGTCAACATTTATACATAATATAAATTAAAAAAAAGTAAATATGCGTGTGTGGCAAATATTGTAGCTTTTGCGCAATGTTTTATTTATTTTATTCAATCAATTGGGTGGATCAATTAAAATAGCATATTTTTTTAAATAAATATGAGTTACTTCTACTGTTTAAACACTATAAATGTGGGAAATTTCATACTGCTTCTCATCTACGCAAATTTCGTAAAAAGAGGTCCAAAGTTTTTGCTTCCTGTTTTAATACGAGTAGGTATATATATATATGTGTTTTGTAGCTTCTATGAAAGAGATGTGAATGTAATGTAACATTTGAATTTTGATTTCATCCACTTTTTTGTATTAAATATAGTAACGAAACGACCAAGAAATGTGCGTGATAGTGAGTAGCACGTCTTAATTACACCCAGCGCAACTATGTTCCGGTTTGAAGATAAATGTTTCAATACTCTGTGATAAGTAAATAAATAATAAATAAATGTCTAGGTGACGACCATAGTGCAGTGCTAGGTAGTGAATCTATTTAAACTCTATAAAATTTTGCTTTACTTGCGATAAGTTGATGAATTTTATACCTATTTTGTTAAATAAGCCGTATCCGACGATTTCATTTCTAATTACAACACGAGTTACTTTGTTTTCTAATCATTTTACCTGCTATAAATTTATTTACTTTCAAATTCATACTAATTATGGATTCACGTATAATTCATATCAATTCGATCAGTAGGCATGGAGTTTGGTACTATGGTTTTAATTGGTCGTAATAATCCAGAATGTCTATAATTTCGTTTGACGTCACTCACATTCAAGAAGCAAACACCAGTGTTGACTGTTTGTGAAATATTGTCCGAAAAACAAGGTCCTCTTTGAAAATAGCTCTAGTGAGGCGTCGATCTTGGCATCTGACGCACCAACCCGTACGTAGGTGTAAACAGCACTTAACCTAACCCAATAACCGGTGCTATATCGCATTGCTTTCGGGGTATTTCGTTATTTTGTCTACACGGATGCTGGCGATGGTACAAGCGACCATTTTAACCTGAACCTCGACATCTTACCGGTGTTTCTCATCGCGATATCTTTATGTGTGAAGCGGGGTGTGTGGTGGATCTAGGTATTCTGGTACTTGCCAACATTGTGGTTCGAACGTGCCGTGGCTTCGACTCCACCGGCTATTATTGTTCTGGCCAGCTCAGATGAAATATTGCCCCACTGTGCACGCTTGCACTGTTTTGCGAATTTGTTCGGAAAAATATTTGAGCAAACAAGAAATTGCAAAGATGATCCGTGACTAAACTTTCAATTAGATTATTGCGATTTCTCTTTTGTAATTATTTCCTGGAAAATGCACTGAAAAGTGCATCGAAAACAATTACCATTTCTGCTTATAGACGTCAACAGAAATGTTTCAAAAATATCATATAAGACAAAATAAAACTAAAATACAATGAGAACTACATACACTACACTACAAACCTAACTAACTACTTACACTAAGCACACCTGAAAAGACAAAATTGGTAAATTTCTTTCTACATTTATCTACAACATATTCAAACTAAATGAATAAAATTTGGGGTCGTATTGTACATACATATATATTCACACAAATGTTTTTAATCAATCAAATTGGATATGCTGGAATTATCGTTCGTGAGTGTTGTCTTTTTATTAATAATTATGATTATTAAATTCTCAAAAATTCAATTAAATATATAATTAAATAAGGTACAATTAAATGTTTCTGAAAAAAATTAAGGCATTATTATTAACATTTAAAAGATATTTTGAAATTGGTAAGTTTTCAAAAGTCTATGGATTGGTCTCTATAAAAAAACATCTATCAAATTTCTAAAATTAACTAAGATAAATTCACGGCATGCACCCTAAATATTATTGCTATCCTTCAAACATCGAGGGGAGGAGTGACAATGAGAATATCGTGGAGATAAATTTCTATCACGCCGGGATTAGCACCTATTGTACTACGGTGTAAGATTAACTGATAAGTGTCTACTCGATAATAATAACTAAAAATGTTTGCGTTCCCTGTTCTTGGGGGTCTATTTGGGATGGAGAATTTTTAGACAAACCAATTGCTCGTTTCACCTTTTTTTACCTATTTTGAAAAAGACGCAGATTCTGGTTTCTGCTGTTTGTATCTTTTTAGTAAAGCAGTTGTCTTACTCGCACATTGTTAGAACGCCGTGTTAGGAATGTGTTATTTAAATAACTTTTTAGAAATTAATTACAAAGAAAAAAAGATGCTGTTTTTTATTTTTTTGGGTCATAGCACCTTCATTTTGTGAAAATAGTGCTGCGGCGTTGTTAGCACTTGAATGTGTGTCTATTTATGTATAAATCTATGTCAATAGCCAAAAGAACAAAAATGAGATCAATAATAATTAATCATTCTCAATGAGCACTTCTCTTCACGTATCGAATTGCTCGCATAAATATATGACGTCACCCAGACGGGAAATGTAAAATAGTATAAACATGGCAAAAGCATTGAGAAACAAGTGAATCGAACAAAGTACTTATTTTTTGATATCTTGTGCGTGAAATGATAAATAAGATAAGCCGGTGTCAGATGGACCAGGTGTCAAGTTGACAGCTACTGTCTGATACGGCATTGACATTGGTCGTGACACGATACAGTCGAGGCCAAGCCAAACTACATAAATCCATTTTCTCTGATGTAATTATTTCGAAAACAATTCGTTGTAATATTGGTGATCGCATATTTATACAAATTCACACCTTTTTCGATAGTGACAAAAAATAGTATTTTGTAACTCTACTTTTAGCGCCTATCGAAAGCATGTACGGCATCGTTATTGCTTTCTATTTGTTTACATTATAAATATATGTATTTTAAATGTTTATATTATGATGCCTTATTATATTAATACAAACGATTGCGTTAAGATAATAACGAATTAGTTTTAAGGAAGTAAAGAACTAATTGCATACGCAGTGCTAGATGCACTATTACTGAATTTGACTAAGACCACAGTTATAAAAACTTATAAATTGATACAATTTTTGTCTTTCATTGTATAATGTATACCACGATTGTAAGGACATCTGCACGCATTGTAAGCAGAGATCATACGCGTATCGTATAAATATTATCAACGGTGGCTACAAATACAATAACAATAATATTTTTTTTACTATAACTATTGTAACATAGCATGTGGGGAATGACAGCCGCCTACTGTAATGAAGATGTAATGGGGCCGCACATCAGTAATCCTTTCCAAAGGGGGTGACCAGAGCTGAAAAGATGTCACACGAATATGACAGATATTTTGACAGTAATGCAACGGACTCAGAGTTGTGATGAATGGTTAAATTAGTGTTTTTAATTTTAGAATGTGTTAAGAATTAAAAATGTTTGACGCCCCCTCGACTCAATTGGAAAAAATAAACTTTACTCAAGTTAGATTTATGAATAGGTTTTATTTCGTCGATGTCGGGTTTCAATTCTTCGGTTTTTTTTTTCAATTTAGTCAAGCTCAAACTTATAATCGGCAAATTTGTAATTTTATTCATAGTATCTAGAATTTTTTAAAAGATCAAATACAGCACGAACTTTATCCATACGCTAATAACTTAAGCTAAATATACCTATTAACGTTAATTTACTATAATTATTTTAGCCATCGGATTTTGTTAATGTGGTTTATCTCTTTGTAGTAAAAAAATGTCCATTAGTTAGCAAAATACATAAAGTTCAAAATATTTCTAAGATTCAATAATTACCAGGTTTCAGAAAGTCTCATAAGAAGTGGAAATAGATTTTCCTCAAAAACGAATTTTAAAGTGAATAACAGTATAATTTCACAATCAACCACAGGAAATATACCTATAATGTCAAAACAGAAATATTACAACTGAACGCGGAATTAAATTAAATATTTAAAATAAACAAATCATTTGCATATTATCCATGCACCGACGCTCCCGAACGAATAAATCAATCATCATAAATGATTCATAGAGCAATACTCATTGAATATCCGTCAAATATTAACAATATCATTTTTAATTCAGATACACTGCATATTCCAGCTTTAATTAGCTCCTACCATTACTGGCGTGCCAATTTTCGTGGCACCCTTTGTAATAATGTAAATGAAAATCTATAAATTCAATTTTGATTGACGTTTGACATTCAGATGATATTTTGATGAACTAGTTTGTTTCATTAAAAATTCATAACAAAGATACTTTTAAAAAATAGGGATATTTGAATAAACAGCATCAGAACGTGTTTTAAGATATTGCATATAATTTTAGAATCAATGTGCAGACTTAAGTAAAATAGTCGAAAATAGAAGCTTCAAAAGGACACTGATTAAAATTCGCTCTGTCAACCGTTTTTTTAAGATCTGTGAGAAAAATTGTTTGCACATCTTTTCGAGTGCCAATCGAATAATATAAAGTTTTATTATTGAAAGGGAAGAGGTACATTTGGAGACATTTCAATCGAATCTCGCCAATCAAGTTTTCATTTTAAAGTATGAATGCGGTGACATCTCACATTGTCGAATTTACCGTTGCCCCCGTATTTTTACTTAAAAAAGTGTAAATTTCTCTTAAAAAACATGGTGACTGGGGGTCACGCCTAAACCAAAATTAGGGTCTTCGTGCAAAACCTTTCTTTGCTCTTTGACACGGGATGATTATAAAGAAATCTTTGATTACCCGGATCTTTTTTGCTGAAGATTTTTATTGAGATATCGACGTTTGACAACGGTGGTTTTATAATGTTACCAGATCTAATTTAACAATGGATTTACCCGTTACGTTTACGTAGACATGTGAACTTTTTAAATGATGTCCTTTTCCCCCTAACGATTAGAATTTAATTTATGAGTGCATAGTACATTACAGTAATAATCATCATTTATTTACAGATTTAAATAAGAAGAAATGTATTGCTGGAAATTATTTAACAACTAAATTAACATCGAACTAGGCAAAGTTTGTAAAATATTTTGTAGCTAACTATTACAAAAATATTAAGATGATAATTGAAACAATAGCCCAACAGTACCTAGCATGTTTCCTACGTTATCATATTACTTATGTTGAATATCCTCGTATGACGCAGAGTTTAATTGTATCTAAATTTTAACTCAATTACCTCGACGTTTCGACAGCGTTACAACTTAGAACGGCCGTGGTCACATGGTCTTCTCGTACCTAGCAGTGGCCATTGCCGCTGAAGAAACGTCGAGGTAGTTATATAATAATTTAAATCGCGATTAAGATCTGTATAACGTTTTCATTATGAGTTCAAATCCCGAAAGCTTAATGGTTGTAACAACACAGTATAGAAATCTAAGCACAAATTTTCAATTTATGATACAAGAAGGTGTTATGATAGAACCACATTGTTAGAGGTTTTAGCTTGAACAGCATCAAAGGATCTCTGTGGTCAGTGAGTCGGAAGTCGGTCGGTCAGCGTTCCTTATAATGACGTGCCCACAATTGGCACTTTTACCTCGCTGTCACGTACAGCTAAAAGATCAACTATAGTCCTCAAATAATAAAAGGCCGGTTTTCATATTTGAGAAAGACTCTAGAATGTAACTTGGAATGAGACAATACAATTTTAACGTAATTAAATGTATTATTATAATGTACTTGTGTTAGTTTGGGTATATTTTCGGGAATAAAATAAGAGATTTTATGTTTATACTAATGTTTATTTCCAGCGTGCGTTCAAAATCCGCGCGTATTGATTGGCAAGGGAAACAACCTTGTCACAGTGTAGTAAGTGTATAATAATAATGTGATTAAGTACATACATAAAATGTTTTAAATCAAATACAAATATTTATGGCGCGTTAAGTAATGCAATAGAATATATTGCGAGTATTTCTCAAATTCCAAAACAAGCCTTTTATTTTTGAAGACTGCACAGTGTTTAACTAAAATAAATTGGGACAGAAATAGAATATTTTGTCATACGACGGGTTTATCTAAAATTGTGTTTATAACAGGAAACGTGATATCCTAAGTGGGTTGCTGGATAAACCTAGATGACGTCTTAAATATTTTAATAAAGCTACCGTGTGTATAGGTATACAACTTAAATAGGTCACTGCGTGTTACCTACCTGTGTATATAATCTATAGGCAAATATTATATTTGCATGTGTATGATGGGTACCTACTTTGATTCCTCCAGTTCGTCATGGTTTAAATGTTAAAGTGGCGTCATCTCTTCGTCCGAGTTGTTGGAACGTCAACCATTATACTGTCATTTATTCGAATCACGAGCAGTCCAATAGAAAACCGGTAAGGTGGTAATTGATCATGCAAATTAGTGTTACGTTGAACAAGAGCTTAGAAATAAAACATTATTTTTTAAATGTACGCTACAATCCTCTACACACGATCCCTAAAATCAGAGGAAATTACGTAAAACTAGTGGGTATATATGGGTACGATGTAGGGGAGGACCCTACATCGCACCATAAATCACCAATCATATGGTGCGATGTAGACTCCTCCCCACTACTTTTACGTCATTTCCTCTGATTTTAGGACTCGTGTGCGGAGCGTTTTACTGCATAGATAAAAGCATCCACACACGAGTCCTAAAATCAGAGGAAATGACGTAAAAGTAGTGGGGCAGAGCCTACATCACAACATAAATCACCAATCATATGGTGCGATGTAGGATATGATTGGTGATTTATGGTTCGGTGTTGGCTCCGCCCCACTACTTTTACGTCATTTCCTCTGATTTTAGGACTCGTGTGTGAACGCTTTAACACTACAATGTGAAGCGAATGTTACTGTCATTATACCTAAATCAGTCTATTCAGTACCGGAACTAAATGTCCGCATTTTGCACAAAGAAACGGTTTGACTGCAACACAACACCCGCTATTCGCCGTAATCGCTATCTGTACTTGATATTTGATCCGTGCACCCAAGACCTTTATATCTTTTCGGTCAACACAATTGTAGTGACCGAATTGTTTCCGGTTTTTTTTCGTACAATGGTTTAGTCTTTTGTTTATTTGGTAGTTGAATCTCTGGTTTTATCGGCTCACCCAGAATGGAAATTTCTTAGGGGTAAATGCAGTAATGTGAGTGATAGATAGTGAATATTACTTCCTACTGATGTGCGAAATATATTATATGAGAAAGTTTCGATTGTTGTTGCTGAATCGCGTCGGAATAGCTGAACGGATTAAGTTGACATTAGGAACGTAGACTTTGGTCCAGAATAACACATAAACTGCTTGTAATCGCGAGTAAATTATTACGGTAACAGGAATTGCGGGATTAAAGCCGCCGGGCACTGGTAGTACTTTATGTATCCAAGTTCGTACGTGCCGTCCCTCTGTACTATAAAAAAAAACACGAAAGTTTGAATGTTTGATTGTCAATTACGTCTGAATAGTGATAACCCAACAAATATATAGTTTTAATAAAATCATCTTCTAAATTATACTCAGATGAAGTCAATAACAAATGCCAGTTCGTCTTAATAACGTACCTACTGGCTACTTTTGATCCTTGAAAATGTAATAAGATAATATGATCCCTGTAATATAGCTAGTGATTCCGAGGACCTGCCAATAATATAATTAATCACTATGAAATTATTATGTTTTCGGTGTAATTGTCTCATCGTAGGTATAAACACTACTAATTAGCGTTCTACTTCTTCTAGCATGCTTTCAACTGATAGTAGACTTGAATATCTTTCGTAACTCTAGATTTTCAACGGCATATTGACGATTTATATGTACTTAACACGTTGGCAAGTAAGTACTCGTAGTAGTGTATTGAGTTTAATTTCATTACAATAAAGGTACTCACTACACAACTCATAGTACCTGGTACATATAATTAAGTACTAGACAGCTAATTGTACTTACATATTCGTAAATATATGATTTTGGCAGATATAAACATACAGACACAAAGTAAATATCAACAATCGTCATACGAATATCTGTTTTGGAAAGAAATCGTACCCACATCTACGACACTATGGGTATACTCTCTACTAACTGATCACCCGGTAAAATAAATTTATCAGTTTAGTAAATTTAACTAACACAATTCTTTATATTATAGACTTTTATGGATAACAGGAACTCCATGGAATCCGTTTCTGATATTAAGTATGGATTGTAGGGTTTAAATTTTATACGTAATTTTGATTGATCTATTTTCATACGACGACAAAAATTACGTGGAACCTAAATTTGTTCGTGTCATCGTAAGTTGTTTTAATTTTTTTTTTTATCATTCCTTTCGATGATAAAAGAAGTTTATCTTTTAGATACGACTGCGTAATCTATACCTGGTGACACGTGCGTAAGTAATTCTGCTGCGCAAAAGAATTTTTCAACCGACCACTAAAAATAAATTTCAACAATTCAATTTCAATCTTAGTTATACTTAGTTTAGACCTACTTGCCGTCATTTTATTAATATCATATGAATGTTTCAATCTTTATACGTTTGTAGCTCAATCACATCATAGGAAGGGATCTGGTAAAAATTTGGAATTTAAATGTATTCGTCTGGAAAAACAAAAAGGCTTTTTCTCCTTTTCTCCCCGAAAAAAATCAGTATTACTCAAACGAAGTCACGGGCAGGTGCTAGTTTGTTAGTAGAAATAGTTTTTTACTTGATAAAATTAAAAAAAAATATGAATCGGTTTCGTACTTGGATTTTACTGCATATGAGGTGTTAAGCCGCATTCTTTTCCATAACAGCACAGTGATACGCAGTATTGAACATGAAGAGTTCAAAACCGTCTCCTCGTGATCAAAACACAATGTTTTCGCATTTCTACTTGACGGTAGAATAACTGGCAAAAGTCTGGTACTTCCCCATGCGGATTTTGCTAAGATTCCTACTGACACAAAATAATTCTTATCGTATTCATAACAGTTATTGGCAAACTACAACAAGTACCATATAAATCCACTATCAGTTTAATTGGACTACACTATAAATGCGAGCTGAGAAGCGGTTCATTCAAGGCGTACAGTACGAAGAATTTGCAAGAAACCCAATATCTACATACAACAATCAGTTTCCGCTTCCTCGCAGATAGCTGCCCCTCCCCACAGATGCAGTTCTATTGAAATCGTATTAATAGAGATATCTGACATCAATCTACGTGTGATCTTTGTTGATTGACATCTTGACACTTGGAGCTTCAAAACCATTCGTTTTATCGATAAATTCGGCCAAATTTAAGATTCGAACATGTCGACTGAAAGATTTATATAAAACATTAAATTTGTACCTATTTATGTTACATACACTTATTATTATGTATATATTGTTTTGTTATCCTTTCTCGCTGAAACTGTACAACGTATTTCAGTAAAACTTGGTAAAGCATAAAAATATATCGGATAAACAAATTGATTTCATTTCAAGACAACTGATCCTAACTAATAAAGCTTTTAACCGTAAACGAACCCAAATATTTCAATGAAGTTAGGTACGTTTAAAAAAACGTGTCAACAATGAAGTGCTTCAGCTGTCATTTATTTTTAAGTAGTGCATAACATAAGAGAACAACTTCGTCAATAAACTTGGCAGTTTATTGCATCCGAGTTTGACACTTTTCAAATTTTAGTGAAATTTATGTAGTTTTTTTGTCACACGCTGCACTTAACTTGAACCACACATACAGATGGTTCATTCATAATACGACGTTTAACCCCAACGTGATCAAAACGAGACCTTGTCGACACCAGTTTAGAGATTGAGTTATGTGTAAAAACTGATATGAGATGGATAAAAGAAGATCATTTTGTAGATATACATCTAGTTAAGACACTTGAAACAAGGTTAGGTTAAAAAATATGTTTCTATAGCGTTCTCATATGAGCTAATTTTATCGTAAGGGGCTTGAAAATAATGTGCTATTTTTTCTTAAAAATTAATTGAATCTTTTGAAATTATTGTTTTTGATCACATTTTTGATGATACAATGTTTAAGTAACTCAAACTACACTATCTGGTGGGACACAAATGGAAACGCATGAAGCATTCTGGTCTAAAAATGTTGAAATTAAAAATTAAGCCAGCACTCACCTCCCAAGCATATTTCTCGTCCAAAGGCCGCTTCACTCCCTTTCCAATAAATGGTCCATACTTCTTTCCACTAGAGATATTAACTCTCGCAAATATCCCTCCATTTTTATAGGTCAGTTCGATCGGCAGCATCAAATCCGGGTCTTCGTCTTCTTTCGTGTCGTCCTTATCATTTTCAGTTTTATCAAATCCTTGGTTCGGTAGATCCAGAGGTCTGGGTAAATACCGTCCATAGTCGGGGAAGTTGGAATGCAGGTATGTGTCCGGTAGACCGAAGTCTACGTTCCCGTAGTATTCCTTGACATCGGTTCCAGGAGGCATGGTCTCCTGTTTTATGTGAACTAGGGTGGGCGCAGGTTCTGATGTAGCGGAGTCTGTGGGACTCGGCGGTGGGCTGCCAGACTCTTGGCTATCGCCTGCTGTTGACAACAAACATGCAATTAATGAACAAATATATTTTCATAGCGTATCCTTAATCCATTTACGATTAACTTATCTATCAAGTTGGTTGAATGATAGAACTCAAAATGACGTATGATAGGATATTGTATTATAGACTATGGCTCCGACAGTCCTCACTGATAAGTTTTATATTAGTACTGCCGATACTGATACCTATGGTAGTGAAGTCTCACAATTTTAAAATGGAATTAAAAAAAAACGTAATTCAACTAAACAAAAATAAATGAATGAACAACAACTACACAACAATAATAACAAAAATAAATAAAAATATGGAAAACTAGCGGCCCGCCCCGGCTTCGCCCGTGGTACATATGTATATATAACCTACAGCGTTCAAGGATTACGAACATATGAAAGACCGGTGAACGATTTTTTTAAAATCGGTCCAGTAGTTCCCGAGATTAGCGTGTTCAAACTATAAATATGCTATAGGCTACTTTTGATCCGCAAATTATCGTGTTGTTTACTGGGTCAGAAGTGACACCTGTAGACATCTGGCGGGGATAACTTATTAAATGACGATTGATCAGTTTTCGACCGGAGAGGAAAAATGATTAAATTACTAAAATGCTATTAGCTATTAAAAAATAAGGGTTGATCGTAGAAGGGTGAAAATTGAGGATTGTATGTATTTTTGTATGTTGTATCATAAAAAATAGATTAAAAAAAAATCAAAATTTTGTCTAAAAAATAAATTTAGGGGTGGACTACCCCTAACATTTAGGGGAATGAAAAATAGATGTTGGCCGATTCTCATAGATACCTGATAAGCACAAAAAATTTCATCAAAATCGGTCAAGCCGTTTCGGAGGAGTATGGCAACGAAAACTGTGACACGAGAATTTTATATATTAGAAGATAAATCCTATGTCGCGAATTCCCGGCAAAAAAGCGCTAGACCTTCACTTAACTTCTTTTGTAACTACATAGATGGCGCCCTATTCAACTTCTAAAACACTGCCTTAAAAGATAAAAAAAAAGATTTTCAGTAGGTAACAGACTTATCAGGGCTACTAAGCTGTTGTTTAGAATTGTCTTTTGCGGAAACGATTTATTTAAATGAAGAACAAACATGATAATGTTAAGTGTCGTCGTATTTGTCCTGTTGATAAATCATAGGATAAGGATTACAATTTAAAAATAACAAAATTATCTGTTTAATGTTTTTATTCTTTGAAAAACTATACGGTTCCTAAATAGATAATTTAAACTCTACGGTCCTGACTGATATCTTATCTGTTAAACACATAGGTATATTGGTGTTGCTAATTACGTCATCAGTCTATGTTAGTCCACAAATGGACATACGCCGCTCAGTATATGTGTCCATCAGTCACCTTCTTCTTATAAGTAATCTTATTTATTTATTTCGTAAAGCTAATTTAAATACCAGAACTGTAAGAATATACAAAGTACTCGTACTAGCGGCCCGTTCTGTTTTCGCGCGGATAATAACTTTTGTAGATATAGGCTGTTTTGTAAATCTAAATTATACAGAGCTCCACCCAAACCCATAAAAAATCATTTAAATCGGTCCAGCCGTTTAGGAGAAGTACAGTGACGTACAAAAAAATTATATAAATAAATATAGAAGAAAATTCTGTATATCTTTACATATTATAGTGGTATATATTAATTGCAATTTCATACAATAATTTCTAAGAGTATGTTCATTGCAAACGCCAATGTTTCCCATCGTATATTTTCCATTTTTTTTTTTCCAAAGTCTCGAATCTTTCGACTTTTACGAAGAGCTTTGACTCTACTTTCGCAAAAAGGACAACTAAACTGTGGAATACGTTGCCTGAGATGGAACTCCCTGAAGAGTTTAATAATCTATTTCAAAAGTAAATCGGTGGATATCTTCCTAGTAGGTAAGCTCGGTACATCATAAAACGCTTCGTTGCTTAACTTAATGGCGGTCAAGTGTAAAATAAAAAAGTGTAATTTTTTTTATCTGTTGAGTTGACGTGAAGAATTCTTAGTGTTTACTAGCAAATTTCATCGTTAAAGATGAGTTTTTGATTTTTACTTTAACTTATTTTTGTTGGTCTAGCCACCGTATTCCTGATATTAACTAAAGCATTGTACAGTTGTATGGAAATATGTAGACTATTTTATAAGCATTATTTGAAACCAATGATTCAAAGCAAAATTGCAATCCAAACTATTGAAACACCTGATCTGTCTGGCTGATTTTTTATCGCAAATAAAGCGGCATCAAATGAAGAGGAGGCATTATTGCTGTTTCCGGAGAACACAAAGAACTTCCGTTTGTCTCTTGTGTCTTCGCATCTCTGTCGAATGCAAATCCATTGAGTGTCTGGAGCTCTCACCGTTTTACTTTATAAATATAGTCCAAAATAGAGAACTTTAACTGGTTTTACATTCCACTGGTTAAGTCTCTATATGAAGCAGCTTATATGATAATCTGGTGTAATTTAACTGGAGATCGCACCGGCGCGGCGCGTCGCTTAACATCAGGCGAGATGCTGGTCAATTGTAAACCTATAATAGTTCAAAAGAGAAAAACAACAGTGTTTGAACAGTATTGCTTGGGGGTAGAAAAAGTGCCAAAAGTGTCGTACTTCCCCAGGCGGGCTCTCCAAAGAGCTCTACCCCTAAAATCAATAATTATCCATAACGCCATATAAATAGTTTGTATAAAATATAAAGTACCTACAGTGAAGATACAGTTTACATACTGAAGAACTCCTCAATACTTTACATCCAAGAAAACGGAATATTAACGACATGAGTCTACATGAAATAATGTTAGCAGAAAATTTACAATCTACCAATTTTTTTTTTTGTAGGAAGTGACGAATCGAGCAGGACATGTTCCTGATGGTAAGCAACATGCCTGCCACATAACAGCACAGTGACACAGCTATTGGAATATGAAGAGTCCTAAGATGTTATATCTCTAAACCCTGTAATTTCTCTGGAAACATTGCCCTTCAAACCGGAACACTGTTATGTTTCTACATTACTGTTTGGCGGTAGAATAACTGGCAAAGGTGTGGTACTTCCCCAGGTGGACTCTGCTAGGGAGTCCTACCACTTTACATTACATGTATTACCTAGGTGATTTTTGTTATCTAATTATATACTTATTTATTTTGATGTGATCCATGAGTCATACACTAATTTTCCAATCATAATATAATAATTCAACTGATTTTATGATTACGTCTATGACTCATACAAAATTATCCGGTTCAAAAATACAAAATACCAATAAAACTGGCGAAGGAAACAAATTCGTTTAGCAAACGCAGACGCGTGTCATCAATAACTACCCCAGGCAAATACAGCTGAAAGAGACACTCAATAAATCATACCACCCTATTACTACTAATATAGTTGTTAAAACAACCCCTATCTCTCTATTACTCTTCTTTAGCGCGTGGCGCACAAAAAACGTAAAATTAGACTTTTGATAAAGCGGTTTGTAAAAGGAATGATAACTAGTTAACATAACAAAAGTTTAGCTCCATTCACAATAGCGAGGATGTACCGAGGCTTGTCTATGGTTATTGAAAACGTTTTGAAAGAAGTTTTACTTTTTTATCACGTGTATGTGAATCACCTGTGATAGTATTACCAGCCAGTCTGTAAAACAAGGTCTTTGTAAAATCAAAACCGTTTCCTAATGGCAGTTCGCAATTGGCTTTAGGTAGCATCTACCTACCTTCAATTATCTCCTCTATACTAATAAATTAAATTTAGATTATAGAGACATATTAAGAACAAATTTAATATTTGGCCTAAATATTTCTACATTTCGAATGTAAAAAAATAATAATTAAACCCAATTTACTCTTCACTTTAAAATAAAAAGGCGTGGACCTGGGAGTCCGGGAGGAGTTCATATTATCATACGTAGAGCATACTTGAAAGCATTCCACATACATTTTGTTTGCAACTTACTAATATCAGTAGTGTGGGAAACCTATTATGGTACTTAATTGTTTTACATTCCAATTCATGCAATTATAATTACTAACATACAAACAGCAATTATAGTTCTTTAATTTGTTTTATTAAAGTAAATGAATAATTTTTTTATCATAATTTTGCGGAACTACATTTTATACTTAAGCTATAGAATGTAAACAGCGTAATAAAATTGACAATGCCAAAAGACCACATAAATATCGGCATCGTACTACGATGCGTGAAAAAATGATAATTCGAAATTCAAATGAACCATCTCAAGGGCCGTGGGACGCATTTGGACGAGGCTGCGTGCGTGGACAATGCGGACGAGCCGTCGTTAAATCACCGGTTTCCGCAGAAATTCGCGCCAGATTTAAAATAAGAACTTGCAATGCATAAGAACTGTATAGAGCTGGCTGGTAGTAAGTAGAAAAGTTTAATATAAAATGTTTTACTTCACCAACTACCTATTTATTGATTTATTATTTGATATTTTATTTTAGTAATTAAATATAGGTCACTTAATTGATGGACAATTCACACACAATGAGATTAATTTCTTATTAAGTTTATGTCACCTGAAATAGATAAATAATAGATGTAATTCATCTTTTTCAGGTGGTACTGATTTAATAGGTCTATTAGGATTGAACTTTTGATTAATATTAAATCGAAAAAAAAAACGTAAAAATAGATAAAAAAAAAGGAAGAAAAGCTGTTTTCGCGATAATAATTAACACTGGGTGAAAGAAAACAGAAATTTCATAAAACAAAGTTTTAAAATTATATAAAGTAACAAGTATTTTATTTTTTTAGTTAAATTGTAAAGCAGTGCCTACAGTATAAAGATAGCAAACAAACAGTGATATTAATGCTCTGTTATAATCCATTGCAATTTCAGTACGATTTCATGACAGTCGTAACTTTTTAAACCGTAAAAAGTTACGGTATATGAGCATACAATAATTGAGTTACTTGAAAACAGACCTTAAGTAAAATTTGAAACTGATCTTTGAAATCGTCGAATTTGAGTTCCAAATTCCTATTTGGATGTTTTTCTTATCCATCAAGGTGCGAACCTTGTGTATGTGTATGTAAGCTTTCAACTGTATCACGACTATTTATCAATAATACTATGCTTCTTTATTACTACTTCAAACAAAAAATATAATTATGTGTGAATGAAATTAAACTCTAGTTATAGTGAGCAACAAAGTCATACATATACAGTATAAAGAGTAACTTTATATATTAAACAATTTCTACCAGTCAACTTATGTCAATTACCTTAATATAATTCCACATTTCCATATTCATTCATAGTCAGCTCATTAACTGAGCTATGACGCGGTAACAGTTCCAAAGGAATAGTTCATGAGAACTCAATGCTTCTAAAAAGCTCCATAACTCAAAACACAGATGCATATTGTGTTAGTACATTCGAATAGATATTATTAGTCTGTGTTCCGAGACCGCACTGCTAGCCGATTTCACGAGTTAACCACGACCACTGACAATAAGCGTTTTACGTCCTGTCACTGAGACTTCACGACACAGCTCAGTTTGACTCATAAAACTCTTTGCAATATGCAGCTCACTCGACATTCAACCTTATTCTAAATTATTTAAGACTGAAAATGAGTTACAATGGTTGTTAACTAGGCGTTAAGTCGCGTCGTCTCCAGTGAGAATTCATTTTGTGCAAGACAATACCACATTCGAGGAAAACGTGGGCTTTCTAACTATTACCTTCATACTTATTGCTTTAATGAGCACGTTTGTTGTATAAAAAACTACTTTTACTAATACGATTACATACAAATGATCGAAACATATGTATAAGATTTCTATTCGACCGAATTTAAATAAAAATTTAATTATAAATATACAAAGAAAAAAATAACACATTCCCTTTTTTTCCAATTCCAATTTGTAAAAAAATGAGATCCTTGTTTGTGATGCATGGATAGTGAGAGACAAAATGCTTAGTTCCAACTATGTGATTGACATTTCTTATGAGTGGGAAGAGAAGGGTCAAAGATATTACCAACTATCAAACAGAAGACCTTCTAGCTTACTAGGAACCATGTCCTAACCGTAGTACATCAAAATTTAAACTCAAATCTATAAAAATTGCGAACGCAACCCAAAATCCTGTTACTTTTCTTAGTAATGTCAGTATAGGATTATTATAAATTCGCCAAGAAAAAACACATTAAAGTCAACAAAAATATTTCATAAGCAAAGTTTAGAAATAAAGAACGGAATTAAAAGATTGATTTAGGAATTCAAAATTCAAAACCGTTAAAAGATATAAAGGAAACCGCAATGCGGTCATTTTCACACCCGCTTGTTGTAAACAAGATCCTCACGAACATCTTTAAACTAAACAAATAGTAAGCTTATTAAAATAAACTGCCAACAAACCCGACGGCATTAGTCAATAGTTCGCGCCTATAAAAAAAGAAAAAAATGGTTATTTCTCTGTGGATGAATAGTTAATCTACGGCTGTTTTGATTGCGTCCATACTGGTTGCTAATCTGTGGTTGGGGCACTTTCGCACACCCTTGACAGAACCACAGATAACACTTGAAGATCAAACAAAAAATGCTTTGCTTTTTGGCGGTAATCGACGTTTTTTCTTTTTATTCGACCACTCAAGATGGCTTTCATTTTTTCGAATGTTATAAGTAACATACGTTGAATTACTTCTTAACTAATCTATTTACCTATGTAAAATATCAGAAACGTTAAAAATTGCTTTGTTTAATGCAAAATCCATACTTATTTAATGAACTTGACTTGATTTAACCGGCATAATTTTGTAGCGCCATCTATCGAATACTATAAATACTAGCTTTTCGTCTTTTTTATAAAGTTCTCATTAAAAATTTTTCGTTGTATTAAAGTTTTAGCGAATAGGTATGCAAATTTATTAGACATTGTCAGCATGGTGACTAAAAACACTAATTAATTAGTCCGTCAGTTAGATTATTAAAATATATCGTACACGTATATTTTCTTTTGTTTTGTAAACAAAAAATGACGAATTGTATTAATTATATAATAGTGATTAAAAGTTCCGGGTGACGTCACGTCTAAATACAATTTTTATGTAGAGGTGACGTTACACAACTCCAGAAGTTTGTTGATATAAAATTATGTATATATCTGCCTATTTTTAATAATAATTATGATAAAACAAAAACACTTGTCCCATATTTTTTCCTAATCTGCCTGACGGACTAGAATGCTCTATTTTTGGGCCAGCCATCATCCCAATTTATAAGTTTCGAATAAGGAATCTATTTGAACTTGAAATTACTCATGCTCATGTGATTTCGGAGCTACCTAAATCTGAGCATAAATTCACAGTACAGGACTGTGAACTAAATGTTTGGCTATGCATTATATGTTTGGTGGTGGTTTGACTATAGAACTGGTAAAATCATAGTTCTTTATAATGTGACCTAGCTAACCAGGCGAACTTCGTACCGTACCTTATTTACCATATGTACTTACCTACCTTTTTTCCCCTGGGAAAATTCTTTATCCAAAATGTACTTACCTACTACCAGACAATAAGAAAAAAAAGATCATGACAATTGATTTGAAACAAAACAAAATCGGAGAGCCGTTTATGAAGCGTTTTATATTTATAAATTCTTAAATAATAAACACTACCTACGGTTGTAAGAAATGTGTAGGTATCGACAGACCAAAAATTCCTTGGTCTACTATCACGGCGCTAGCGTGCCTAACAACCCAGATATTGTTTTTAGAAAAATAACTAAACATATTTACGAGGAAAATCCCAATTATTTAATTCTATTATTTAAATTGTATACCTATCACAGATTACCACATCTCATAAACGTAAGTAGGGCGACTGGTAGATTAGGAACTTGAGAAATTAGGAGGTATAAAATGTATACCAATATTTTTGTTTCATAACTAAAGTTAGATAAAACTATTGTAAATGTAATAACCTACCGATAAAGTGTTAGATATCTTTTCGAAAAATAACTAAACATATTTACGAGGAAAATCCCAATTATTTAATTCTATTATTTAAATTGTATACCTATCACAGATTACCACATCTCATAAACGTAAGTAGGGCGACTGGTAGATTAGGAACTTGAGAAATTAGGAGGTATAAAATGTATACCAATATTTTTGTTTTATAACTAAAGTTAGACAAAACTATTGTAAATGTAATAACCTACCGATAAAGTGTTAGATATCCTACCGTAGTTTAAAATTACACAATTAAATACCGATTCGGTCGCGCTATACTCTCGTTAATATTTGATAATAATACGAGGTGGTGATCCCATATTCAAATAAGTTTATACAAACGTTTTTATTTCCTTTCATCGTAATAAAAACATACAGGAATGCGTTGCCTGAGTAGTTTTTTGACGTGACAACGTCTTATAAATTGGTTTGCCGGGTGACACTTCAAGAAACTGCGTTACGCTCCGCTCACGTTATGCGCTCACAACGAGAGCGAGTGAGAGGCACGCGTCCCTTCCACTCGGGCATGGTTAGCCCGCCTAAGAGCGAGAGAGACAGACATAAAAAGTGAAAGGCACGCGTCCCTTCCGTAAAATTATTTTACCACTCAAAGTCGTTGTCACGTAAAACTTTCGCCCGGATACCGACTTTACTGGCAACCAATTTTTTTTTACCAATAGTTACTTGCTCGGTGTTTTAAGTCGAAACCGATTCGGTTTCTTCTAGGTAGGGAGGTACGCTCTACCCATCGTAGATTGCATCATCGCCTAACATTAGGCGAGATGGAAGAAAAGTGAAAATTTATCATTGTTAAAAAATATATAAAATCTTCAACGGGTAAAAAATGTCATTTCGTCTTTTATCTCCGTTTTCTACAACATTAATTAAACACACTTTTATTTATGATCGTTTGACATCGTATAGGTAATTCAATACTTACCGATTTTTAGTGAGGTGTTTTCTACTGAAAATATGTCAAATATTAATCTCAATTTTGGCGCTAGTGTTTTATAATAATTGAATATTTGGCAGATCCAATGGAAGTTAAGTACATCCTCAACTCTTCTTGACAAAGAAGAAGAGCAGAAAATCGTATGTCTTTTAGTAAGCAACTTTCTAGACAACACAGTCCCAAATATGCATTTAAACAAAATAAAATAAATTTATTTCGACACCAATTAAATTTATTCGAACATTATGAAAATTCAAATCGCCGCGCCGGCGCCGCCTGCATTGCGCTAGTAACGTTGAGATATGAGATGAGTGAAATTTTTCGCCTGTTAATTCCCCTCTAAACCAGAACACGGCAATGTTTGCGCTTTACTTCTTGGAGCTAGAATAACGTACATAACTATGTAAGTATGGTACTTCCCCAAGCGAACTCCCCAAAGAGATCTAGTGTTTTAAAAATGGTAGGTAAAAGCTATTAGACACAGCCATTATTAAATACTCAAAAACACCTAACGGCCACTTTAAAAATCCTGTCTCTTTAAGTCCTTTTTACGTCACAAAACTCGAAAATGTCAGTGCCAATTTTGTACTCAAAGATTTGATAGATTTTTGGCACGCGTTAAGTATTTGCTCGTATCTAATATCGCGATATAAGTATTATTTTAAAGACGAACACTTATAGTATTTATACACTCAGTATTAACACACTACTAGTAACGTAAGAGTAATTCGTAGTAGCAATCGCAATAATTTTCAAATTTACGTAAAGTATTATCACAAGTATTAGAAAAGTATGTTTGCCCGATTTGCCCCATCGACCTACATACTTTTTCTTATTTATCTAGTTCTAGCGCTATTGTTTCACAGTATATATGTGTTGTATATAGTTATATATTATATAATAGTCCAGTTCGCTGCATCAATGAAGTAATATCTCACTAAAATAATAATTATTAATAAACAATCAATGACTAAAAGGACCTGTACTCATGATTTACATTCACATAATAAGTAAATAAACTAATTTCGATAAATGTATTTAAACACATGAAACTGAAGCAGAGTCATATAATATGTAGGTACTATTAAACAAATTTTATTATCGAATTGATTCATAACCAAACAATTTATGGTTGAATTTGAATACTTCCTAACAATTAAATTAAACATTTTGTATTACTATTCCAATTGTAAATTTCTTTTAGCTAAGGTATATATATTACAGAAGACTATTTCTGTCTTTTTAATTGGCTTAAAGTTAGTAAGCACAAAATTCTAATTAAGTGGGCCTATAATCATTCAACAACGACTTACCAGACATTTTCATCTTCAAACCAATATCAATGTTCAACATAATAATATTGTAACAAAATCAGTGTCAGTACAAGAGCAGTCGTTCGCTTTCTAAAGTCCAAACTGAATATGACACTCATTTGTGTCCAAAAGTATAGTCATTTATTTTTACTCGTTAAAACAATTAATTTACAACTAGTTAGCAATTTATTTAGGACATGGATTAAAATTAAAACACTAATTAACACTTCACTATCTAATTCTAAATGATGTTCGAATTTTGAATCACTAAATGCGGATAGATCTAGGGTTGTCCAATACGCGTCGCGTCCGAATGGAATATACGCGTGCAATCGCGTGATATTACAGCGGCTGATATGTGCGCAAGCCGCGACGAACGGTCCCGGAGTAACGAGAGGAAGCGAGAGCAAGCTCATCCCTAGAATCCCGAATCATATACCCTACCCACCCCTCACTCCGTCCCGCACCCCTCTCG